>PVIJ01004573.1:0-115568 GCA_004024925.1 Scalopus aquaticus | reverse complement strand
CATGTATCTGTTGGCCATCTGCTTTTCTTCTTTGGAAAAGTGCCTTTTGAGCTCTTCTGCCCATTTTTTGACTGGGTTGTTGGCTTTGTTTTTGTTGAGTTGTGTGAGTTCCTTGTAAATTTTTGTTATTAGTCCTTTATCAGATGTATTGTGTGCAAAAATCTTTTCCCAGTTGGTAGGGTGTCTGTTAGTTTTGGTTGTTTGCCTTTTTATTATGTGTCTCCTCTGACTAGACTGTAAGTCCCACACAGGCAAATATTTTCTTTTTTTTGCTTCTTTGTTACCTACTGCCTGGTACTCCTTCAATAAATATTCATTGATTGAATAACTATTTGAAATAAGTATTATTCTAATTTATCTTCCAGTGGTGATATTTGCCACAATCAATGAAAATATGTTTATTCTCTATTTCAATTTTCTAGCAACCTGATAACATTGTTTATGTGATGGATGCCTCGATTGGGCAGGCTTGTGAAGCCCAGGCTAAGGCTTTTAAAGATAAAGTAGATGTAGCCTCAGTAATAGTGACAAAACTTGATGGCCATGCTAAAGGAGGTGGTGCACTTAGTGCGTAAGTATCATTGATGTCATTGTCCTGTATCTTGGATTTTGTATGTGTTTATGACTCTTGTTGATATTTTGTAAGAAAGATCTTTTATAACATAATATGGACCGTAAGAGTAATTTTAATAAAAACAGTATTTTGGAGCCTCTCTGTTGGAGTTCTGTTTTAACTAGTGAAAAGAAACTTGCGCTATGTACCTGTATCTAATTAACTTTGAAATCTGATGGGAACTGTTTTCATTTTTGAGATTATGTTTTCTTTTATTATAGAGTTGCTGCCACAAAAAGTCCAATTATTTTCATTGGCACAGGGGAACATATAGATGACTTTGAACCTTTCAAAACACAACCTTTCATCAGCAAACTTCTTGGTATGTATTGTGGTGATGATTTAGAATAATATCCAAGAAATAGTATGGATTTTAAAAACAGATTAAGATTCTTATTCTGCCCTCTAACTAGGAAAATTACTTCCTTCTTTGACTGTCTCACCTGTAAAATGGGAATGACGGTTATCTGCTTCCTATGGTTAGAGTAGTAAAATGAACTCTCAGATGGAAAGTTCTTTGGAAAAGTTTTAGAGCAGCACACTATAGAAATATGTGGTTGTGGTAATGGCAGTAAAATTCATTATGTTTCCAGATGGTATTGTTATAGAGCATAGAATTTGGAATTAAACTCAGGTCTGGAGTTCCTGCTTTGTCACTTAATCTCTCTAGCTTCATTTTTCTCATCTATATATTATAGTAGGAATGCCTGACCTGCCTATCTCACAGGGCTTTGGTTTATTTTTTCTTAATATCATATTTTTTTTGTTTGTTTTATATCATATGTAATGTAAAGCAGGCCATATCATTTAGTTATTAATTTTTTCTTTTTTGGGTTTTGTAGGTATGGGTGACATTGAAGGCCTGATAGATAAAGTCAACGAATTGAAGCTGGATGACAATGAAGCACTTATAGAAAAGTTGAAACATGGTATACATGGGACAAAAAAGCATTTAATCTCAAATGTCTTCTCTTTGTTTTTATTATTTCTATCCTTGATCTCTTTTTGATAAGGCTATTATTTGTTTGATACAGTAAATCAATTAATAAAGTTAATTCTTCAGATGTTTATTATTTTAGGGTATATATACAAATCATTTGAAATCTCAGACATCTGAACAGTCACAGAATCTAGAATCTTTCTTTTTTCAAATCAAATTGTCTTAAGGTTAAAATAGATACTTTTATTGATTTCTTGAATTAAAACTAAGTTAGAAAACATTCTTCTAGTCTGTGTACTTATAAATTATATGTATGTATGTGTGTATATGTTGTGTATATAATATATAAAATAGTTTTAAAAGATAAGATTAAATACACTGCATATATTCACACAGTGAAGATCACTGCTAGAGAGAAGTATGTCATTGTGATTAAGAGTTTGGGTTCTTAAATATAACATATCCGAATTTGTATCTGATCTATTTTTACCCGTGTAACTTTTTGAAATTACTTAACCCCAGTTTTTCAAATTACTTAACCTTGATTTCCTTATCTGTAATAAGTAGATCACACTAACTTATTCACAGGATTGTGAAGGTTAAATTAGCTAGTTTACATAACATGCCCAGTACATAAGCGCTCAGCATGTATTATTAAACATTTCTGTTTTTCTTAAAATTATCTTATCTCTTAATTTCCATGGCATCATCCTTTTTTTTCTCTTTGCTCCTTCTTACTCATCTCATTAGATACCCCTCTTAAATGTTGGTGTTTTCCAGGGATCTTTCTAGTTAGATACCAGGGTATTATTGACTCCTAGCTCTTTCCCAGTCTGCCCATACCTCTTCCCATCAGTCAGTCAGTCCTAATGATTCTACCTCCTAACTGTCCACTTCCATCCCCTTCTCTTCACCTGCCTCAATTATATAAAGTTCATCTCGTGCCTAAATTCTAGGCCATCTTCTTTCACTGGCTCTTCAGATACATGTATCTATGTTTCCTAGACCATTCTTGGATATTCCATAGACATCTCAAATTTGGCACATTCTTATTATCTTCCTATCCTGATCTCCCACCCTGTTGTTATCATTAGTGAATGTTAACATCATTTCTCTTATTGCCAGAGTTAGATACTTGGGTATTATCGACTCCTACCTCTTTCCCAGTCTGCCCACACCTTTTCCCATCAGTCAGGCGATCCTAATGATTCTACCTCCTATGTCCATTCTATCCCCTTCTCTTCAACTGCTGTCAATTATGTAAGTTCATCTCTTGCCTAAATTGTTTCTTGTCTTTTAACAGAGCTGCTTCTTGTACTCTTCCCCTTGGATCTTTTTTATATAATGTAGCCAAAATATTTCACAAATGAAAATCTGACCCCATTAATTCCTTTTTAAAAATACTTCAGTGGCTTCCCTTTGCCCTTAGAATGTTTTTACATCACCCCACTATGTAGCCCACATTGTCTATGTCTTGTTACAACAGTTTTTTTTTTTTTTTTCCTTTTTTAACATTCTTTGAGAACTTTTGGTTCTCAAATGTACATTGCTGTGTCTCACTTCTGGGCCTTTGCCCTTTTTAGTTTTTTTGCCTCTTAGATGGGTATCCTCTCCTTCCTACTTCTACCATCCTCTTCCCAGCTAAAATAGCTGACTCCTGGTCTCCTAGTCATACTTCAGGTTTCTCCTTAATTTTTCTTCATAGGCACTTTTTACCAGATCCTTAGACTAAATTAGAACCTTCTGCTGTATGTTTCCATTGTACTGTCGTTGTATTACTTACAAATACTTGTTGTCTGTCTTCCTCAAAGATGAAGGTAAGGTTCATAGCTGTGTTCTTCATCTTTTATGTTCGCAGCACTTAATGCACTTAGTAGTTCTCCAGTAAATATTTGTTGAGGAAATGAATCTATCTTCCATTGCCTAGTTTTTTCCCTATCTTTCTTTAATTTTGAATAACCTTACAGCTGCTTCCACTACTACACTAAAGTGAGCACTATTTTCCTAGTCAGTCTAATTACTGACTCCTGTATCTCTCCCTATGTCTCTGCATTCTGCTTCTTCCCCTAACTTTAATTTTTGAGGTCACCAGGGGCCTCCTAATTTTCAAGTTTAATGACCTCTGTCTTTTCCTTTGGTTCTCAGTATTTACCAATGTTACCTACCTTTTCTGTTTTCAGTCTTCACTTGGATTCCACAGTAGTGGATTTTCTGTATTATCATAGCTTTGTCACTTTAGTACAAGGACTAAATATATATTTCAGCCTTAACCTTTTAACCTTTTACACTGTTTAGTTCTGCATTTACAATAGCATTTCTATTAAAATATTTTACTGATAGTTTAAATTCAGGATGTCTAAAGCCAAATACCTTTTCTTAAGGCTATAACTAGAAAATACTTCATCCTTTGTCTTATTCCTTTTCTGCATTTTGATATTTTTCTTTAAATTGAAGTTAAATTACCTATAGTGAAGTACTCACATCCTAAGGCTATCATTCCATCACTTTGACCAATGCAGAGGAATTATAAAATTTTCATTACTGTGGAAAGTTTGCTTATTCAACCCTTTCCAATAAATATTGTTGGAATACTGAAACATGTCCTTTATTTTCCATCTGGTTTCACTCAGCATAATATTTTTTATTCTCACTCATGTAGTCTTATTTACCTATAGCTTGTTGTTTTTATTGCTGATTAGTATTTCATCCACAGTCCATCCATTTTCCTGTTGATGGGCAGGTAAGCTGTATAAGAAACTCCAAGTAATCTTCTAAAGTGCTTTTGGCATTTTACACTCTAACTGGTGATGCGTAACAGTTTTGCTTGCTCCGCATCCTCTTTAACTTGTAGTGTTACCAAGCTTTTTAATTTTAGTCATCCTATTACGTATAGTTTGGGTTTTGTTTTCAAGTATCTTGTGTATTTGTATATGTCCCATTTTCTGTGGTAAAATGTAAGTTTTTCTAGGATGGGATCTGTATATTCTTGACTGTTTCATCCTGTGATCTTGCACATAGTAACAGCTAAGCGAGTATTTATTGATTGAATATAAGTCTGCTTTGGGACGAATCCGTGATTATGGACATATTGGTTTTAATGAATGGAAAGGTTCTTCTCTTATATATCTGAATCATTTATGTTCTATTTCAGGTCAGTTTACATTGCGAGACATGTATGAACAATTTCAAAATATCATGAAAATGGGCCCCTTCAGTCAGATCTTGGTTAGTAATCTGATTCGAAAGTTTCTGTCTTCTTTTGTTTTTCACTAGAATTTCTAAGATCCAGTGTACTTGATTTAATTTTTTTATCGAAATAATATTGCATTGTAACATTATGTAAGTTTCAGGTGTACATCACTGAGAATCAATATGTTTATCTACTATATTAAGTTCACTGATAAAAGTCCAAATCTATTCTTCATCATGTGTTGTCCCCTTTTTCCTGATTTACCCACCTCTTCCCCCTTTCCTTCTGGTAACCACTAATTGGTCTTAGAATCCAAAGTTACTTTTGTTTTATTTAGTTCAGCTGTTTCTTTTCTCTGCTTACCACGTGAGTGAAATTAATTTTAAGAAATATTATGGTAAAAAGAAGTATTTTAAGACTTAGTCAAAATTAAGCCATTAATTAAATGTGAACAATATATTGATTATATGTTTAAATCTTTCAGGGGATGATCCCTGGTTTTGGGACAGATTTTATGAGCAAAGGAAATGAACAAGAGTCAATGGCAAGGCTAAAGAAATTAATGACCATAATGGATAGTATGAATGATCAAGGTAAGGGCACATTACTTGACTCAGATAACAATGTTCTGACTATCACTAAGTTTATAGAGTTTCACTGTTTTTTTGTGGATGAACTAGGGAAAAATTTAGACTGAGGTAATTGTTAGGTAGATTTATAGCTGCTTGAAAGCTCTTTGTCAAAGGATTATCATTATTGTACTGACTTTATTATTGAGAGAAATATCTAGTGTAGTGCTTCTCTCAGTGTATTCCATAGAAAAGTACTAGTTTTTCATGATGTTCATAGAAATAACTTAAAAGGGGAGTTCTGTGATCAAATAAATTTGAGGGAATCTGGTTTAAAAAAGCTTGTAAGTTTAGGACCTCCTTGGTGGCACAGCACGCTGCGCTGTGGAGCTGTCGGCAGCATGCGATGCGAGTTCGACGTCCAGCCAGGGAGAATCCCACATGGTGCGGCAGACCTCTCCTGCCTCGCCCGCTGCTCCCCTCAGCAGTGTATTTCTGATCTGCCTGTTCTGCTCCCCACTCGGTCTCTGGTGGACCCTCTCGCCGCCCCACGCCTCTGGTCTGTACCCCAGCTTGTATGTATAAATAAATAAATCTTTAAAAAAAAAGTTTGTAAGTTTAAAGTCTTCTCAAAGCTTTCATACATTAATATGAGTCTGTAAGAGAGTGATAGTTTAAACAATATTTACAAACTTATTTTGCTCTAAACTCTTATACTTTCCATCTTCTCAGAAGTATATTGCTCTGTCTCTGTGTTCCTTTATCATCCCTGTGTCCTATATTTCCAGGTCCTTTATCTGGTCCACAGCCCATTAGCATTTCTAGACTCTTGACCCCTACATCTTTTCCCCAGTTTTTTAGCACCCTTCTGATTCCACTCAGCATATATGTCAAACATTTATCACTTGTTTTTGGACCTTCTACATTGCTGCTTGACCTTGTTTGCAAAGAAAATACAGATTTTTGGCATTGAATTCCCTCACCCTTTGGCTCGCTTACTTATAAGATTATAATAGCCACAAACCATACATTAAACATCCGCATATAAACATTCATGAGTTCATATTTTCTGGGCTTTATCTCTCCCTCATAATTATATTCCCCATTTCTTTTCAGTCCAGCTTCTTAAGACTAATTAGTATTCTTCTCAAACTACTGAAATCTAACTTTTGTCTCTACCATTATTCTGAGATAGATCTTACAATGATTTTCAGTAACCTTCTACTGGCCTCCTCCAATAGAAAATTTTTAGTTTTTTTCTTGTCCTTTACAACATTGGCTGTTGTTGATCACCTTTTTTCCCTTGTTTTCCATTATATCATCTCCCTTTATTGTTTCCATTGTGACTTCCAAACTCCTAAGTCTAGCATGCAGATTCTAATATAATATAATCTTGTCCTTACCTACTTTTGCAACCTCTTAACTCTTTCAGCTCTTTACCCTGCTTGGTTCCTTCCACACACAAACCTATTTCCATTTATTCTAGGAGTCCATGCCCTGCTTACTAGAATGTCTCTGACTCCTTTCTCTTCTTAACTCATACTTGTCCTTCAGGAGTATTCAGTTAAGAGAAACCTCCAGCATAGGACCTTCTGACTATCTTCATACTGTTTACTATGACATGCTGTCATTAGTTTATCTTCTTTCTCTCACTCCATTTCAGCTCTTGGAAAGAATATGATACATATTTCCCAAATTTTTTTTTTTTTTAAGAACTGGGTTGTAGGCCAGAGGTACAGGGGCTAGGGGGGTGAGAGGATTCACCAGAGACAATGGGGAGCAAAACAGGCGGATTTACTGAAATACAGTGCTAAGGGGAGCAGTGGGCGAGACAGGAGAGGTCTGCTGCACCATATGTGGGTTAGCTCCCTGGCCGGGGCTCGAACTCAGGCTTTTGAGGTGGTAATGCTGAGACTTAACCCCTAGGCCATCAGGGAGCACCAATTTCCTAAATATTTTATAGTGAAGATGTGGTATAAAAGTTGCATTTATGAAATGGACTTAGAGGTTTTAACTATTAATTTATTTTGAGATAATTGGCTCTTTGTCTTGCATTGGTAATCAAACTGCACCTGGATTTCAGTTCATTTCTGAACAATATAATTAGAGGACATAGACTAATTAGAAGATGTATTTAGAAAATCATAATAAATGGAGTTCTAAACCATTCACAAGAGGAAGAGTCGAAAGAGCTGATTATTTGTCACCTGAGAAAATTCACGAGACATGATAGTTCTTAAACATTTGAAAGCCTTACTCTTTGTGGCTGACCAAGGTGCATTTATGTGAGTAGAAGTAGTACCAGGAAAACATATTTCATTTCAATATGTGAAAAGATTTTTCATAATTACTGATATAATAGAATGGCATAGATTTTTTTTACTTTAGGTAATGGGTCATCTCTCTTGGAAATACTGAGGTGGAGGCAAGATGACCACTTACTGAGGCATACTATAGAGACAATGCAGATATAAAAGACATTTTGACTAAAGTCTGTCTCACTGGTGAGATTGTATAAAACTAAAGCCAAAAGAAGTGCTTTTCATACTCTAAGCATTACCAAAATATTGGAGGGAATTAACTCATTTTTTATGTTACAGAAAGGATTAAAATACTCTAAGTAGTAATTACTTGATTATAAGAAATAAGCAGGTCTGTTCATTACAGATTGAACAGACATCCTTCTGCTTGCTTATATGCCTAATTTTATGATTTAAAGGTAAAAAGCTAAATAGCTTTGAGCGAAGATGAACACATTTCTTCTTTTTGAAATATACCATATTCCTCTGGTATATATTTCAGAAGTTTTGAATAGGAGATATGGAAAGAGTGGACATGGGTTTTGAAAGTGTAGAATATTCTCTCTACTTTTTACTTAAACTGTAGGGTGACTACATGAGCATCTTATTTATTGTTTATATAGCCTATATAATATATTCTTTTGACTACAGTCCTTGTTTAGTTTTTAAAAATCAGATGCAAACATGGCAAATGTTAATATTTGTTAAGTCTGGTAGTACATTTAACTACTATATTTGGTTTTCTGTGTGTAAGATATTGGCAAATGTTAATATTAAGTCTGGTAGTGCATTTAACTATTATATTTGGTTTTCTGTGTGTAAGATATTTGCACACAATTGCTTTGAATGATAAATGTTAATTGTAGTATTTGAAAGTAATTGACCTTTGTTCACAGAACTTGATAGTACTGATGGTGCCAAGGTTTTTAGTAAGCAACCGGGAAGAATCCAAAGGGTAGCAAGAGGATCGGGTGTGTCAACAAGAGATGTTCAAGAACTTTTGACACAATATACCAAATTTGCACAGATGGTAAAAAAGATGGGAGGCATCAAGGGACTTTTCAAAGGTAAGAAAAACAACAAGCTCACCATTAGTTAGCACACTGAAAGAAAGAAGTTGAGAAACTAAAATTTAAAGCCGGAGTGTACTGCCAGTATTGTAAAACATACTATTTAGTTTAATGTTATATTCAAATGCTTCCAGAATTTATAATGTGATTTGATTTATGTTTTCAGATTCAAGGTAATAAATATTAATATTGGGGAAAAAACCAAATTTTATGATTTTATCTTTATGCAAATGTGATACATATTTTAAAAAATGTAGAGAATATATGAAAATATAAAATACAAATTAAATTCCTAATACTTTAACTTCCTAGTTATGAATCCCATGCATCCTATTGGAAATAACATTTGATACAACTAGTGTTTTCTTCTGATATATCATGACTAATTTTCCATATTGTCACATATTCTTCAGAATATAACTTGTTTATATGGAAACAGTTTAAGTGCTCCAGAACAGATGAGTGGATCAAGAAGATGTGGTATATATACAAAATGGAGTACTGTTCAGAGATCAAAAAAGATAAACTCATGCCATTTGTGGCAACATGGATGGAACTTGAAAGGATAATGCTAAGTGTGATAAGTCAGAAGGAAAAAGATAAATATAGATGTGTCACTAATATGTGGAATACGAAGTAACTCAATTAATAGATAAGGACAAGCTGAAAAACTAACCCTTGATAGCTGACTATAGAACTTAAGCACCAAGGGCCTCCCTGGTGGCGCAGCAGTTAAGCGCTGTGCTGTGGAGCTGTTGGCAGCGGCTGCCTCACCCGCTGCTTCCCTCAGCAGTGTATTTCTGTTGATCTGCCTGTTCTGCTCCCCACTCTGTCTCTGGTGAACCTTCTCGCCACCCCACACCTCTGGTCTGTTCCCCAGCTTGTATGCATAAATAAATAAATCTTTAAAAAAAAAAGAACTTAAGCACCAAGGTGGGGAGGGGTTGTGATTGGGGTTGGTGTACGAACAAAGAGGGAAGGAAGCACAGTGGTTTGTGATGGTGGAATATGGGTCAGTTGGTGGTTGTTGCACTATGGTGGTAAAACCTGATTGGGGTACCCCAATTTTACCTCAGTTAAAGATTAATTAAAAAAAAATAATTGTTTAAAAAATTATAAGTGTATATTATTTCAGCATAATACCACTTTGTTGGATATTTAGGCTGATTAATCCACTGATATCAGTATCAGTTCTAGCCTCAGTTTTCTAGAGTCTTATATGAGGCCAGGGATTTTGTCTGTTTTGATCATAATTTAATATTTCCAATTTCATGGTCAATTGTTTTTTTTAAATATGTGTTTTGTAGAATACTAATTTTAACATTTTTTTCATGTATTTACTGGTTTGAATCTTCTTTGTGAATCACCTCTAATGTTCCTTATCCAATTATTCATTTTTTCCCTTCATTACTTTTTAATGACTAAAAATTCTTGGTTTATGTCTACAAATATTTTTCCCAGTTTTTCTTTGGTCTCTTATTAATTTTTTAATGAACAGAAATTTTTATTTTTAATGCAGTTGAGCCCATCAGTCATTTCCTTTTGTGTCTTTTAAGCTCACAAAAGCTTTCCTCTGTTGATACCCTAATAGTCACATATATTTTTTCTACTCATCTTTGTTTTATAGGTTTATGTTTTATTCCATCTGGAATTTATTTTGCACTATATTGTGTAAAGGTAAAAAGACATGTTTGCTTTTTTCCAAAGAGTTCATCAACTATCCAGTCCTCATTTATATTTTTTCCTGTATTATAAACAACTATCAGAGTGAGTTTATTATTTTTTAAAATGTTGGTTAGGCAAGCTCCAAAGATGAACAATATACCATGACTGTCTTTCTGAAAAGATTAGCATTTACAAACAAACAAAGGATTAGCATTTACAGAAGTTTTTACAACATATTGTCTTGACACTTTATTTTCCTGCCATACTAGAGTCTGGTGTGTGGGTGTATGTGTGTGAGAAAGAGATAGAAAACAGGGCGAAAAGACAAGTATGTTTAAAATTGGTTATGACTCAACATCACATGATAGTTATTAATAAACACAATATGTCAGCTTAACATCTTTTCCAAATGACCCTGACTTTTCTTGATAGAACTACTACAGATTCATCCATTAGATCCTGTCTAAACATTGGTTATTCAGTAAAGGCACAACCAAGATGTAATGCGCAGTTGATATGGCACACATCCTTGTTAAACCAAACTCTTGATATTTTTTTAGACATTTTGCAATTCTTTTTTAAAATTTATTTATTTATGCATACAAGCTGGGGTGTAGGACAGAGGTTTGGGGTGGTGAGAGAATTCACCAAAGACAGAGTGGGGAGCAAAACAGGCAGATCTACTGAAATACACTGCTGAGGGGAACAGCGGGCGAGCCAGGAAAGGTCTGCTGCGCCATGTGGGAATCTCGTGGCCGGGTATTGAACTCGTGCTGCAGTGGCTCTGGATAGCTTCATAGTGCTGCGCTTAACCCGTTGCGCCACCAGGGAGGCCCAGACATTTTAAGTTCTTAGAAATATACTCTTAGTATAATCACCAATGAATAAGAAATACACATCTGTGAAATTTTTTCACAGATTGTATCATGTTTAAGACATCTTTCTTACTCATAGTTCTTAATTCACATAATTTATTTAGATTAGCCAGCATTGATCAGAGAACTGGGGAGAGACTGCTTTGATTGTCATTTTCATTAATACTCCAGACAAGTACTATAGGTAATATTCTTTTGAAATAGATAATTTTGCTTAAACAACTCTACATAGTCATTGTTGATGCCCTCATTTGCTTCCTGTTCTCAACAACTGTTTTCTACAGGATGCTATTATATCTTCTGCGCCAAAGTAGATCTCTTATTGACTGCCTTTTTTTAATGTGGAGTATTGACTAAGTATAGAAATTCATTGATAGAGTTGCATTATTGGTGTTTCTAATCTATGAAGGGTTTCCTTATCCTATAATAGCTTAGCTATTTTCTAATCTTCAAGTTCTCTCTGACTCATTCTTTGATATTTACCAGTAATCTAGTCTTTTTCCCAGTTCTATCTATAAAAAGTTTTTTGTTTAACATTCTCTCATGACACTATTAAACAGTTGTTATAACCTGCTGTTAATAACCAATGGAAGTAGTTTTGCTTATAGTGACTCATTTACAGATATAAATAAAAGTATTATCAAGAACTGTAGTCCTTAAGAAAGTCCCTTAAGTTTTTTTAATATCCCTTGTTTTTTCTGAAAAATATATAAATAACTAAGATAAAGATTAAAGATTTAAATAATTGTTAGAGTAATAAAATAATAGGTGATTTTTTTCTTTATTTACGTCAATTCATTTAATTTTATTTACCCATTTTTTATTTATTAAATTTCTTTTTAATCAATTTATTCAATTCAATAACGTATCATTCTATGGTATCCTGTTACATTCTATATTAAATCCAAACTGTTTTTTCAGGTGGTGATATGTCTAAGAATGTGAGCCAGTCACAGATGGCAAAATTGAATCAACAGATGGCCAAAATGATGGATCCAAGAGTTCTTCATCACATGGGTAAATGCAAAGTTTTTGCCATTTGCTAATACACAGTGTAATTTAAAAGGGTTGAGTTTTAATAAGTCACTACTGTGATATTATGAAAATCTGGTCAAAAGATCTGTGCTTTATGGCAGATGACCATCTGGATTCACTATATATAATCTGCTATATATAAGCTGAGATTTTATTCACTCCTTTGCTGCCATGTGTGATTTTTGAGCAAGATACTTTTTTTTTTTTTTGCAAGATACTTAATCATTTTTTGTTAATGCTTATTCTAGTAACTTTTTGTCCTAGTTTGGAATCCTAATATTTTCAGTGATGAAACTTTGAAATTATATAAGGATTTTGAAACCCAGTTGCACTTTTACTGTATAACCTATGAAAAACTCCTTAACATTTCTGAATTTCACTTTCCCTTTCTATAGTACCACATATAATAGCTCATCAAGAAATTGTGATAATTAAATGAGTTAATATATATGAAAGCATTTCCTGTAGTTTTGGGCATATAGTAGATATTCAAGAAGTGCTGTTTTTTTTTCTTCCTGTAAGTCCTATGAAATTACTCCCTCTGTTCTCCTCTCCCTCCACCCCCCCACACATAATTAATTACTACATATAGCAAGACTCTTTGGACTTCCCAGAAAAAATATTTTATTTAGATACATTAACTCTACTGTGTGCAGGTACTTATTCTAAGATCTTTTCATGTGTTATCTCATTTATCCTAACAACTTGACAGGGAAGATTATTCTCTTATATAGATGAGGATACTAGTGGTAATATAATTTTTTAATTGATATGTTCTTTAAAGCTAATGACGAAATTGCAGTCAGACTCAGTATATTTCTTGGAAGTTTAAGTACTTATTAGGCAAAACTAATATTTTAAATCTGCTTAATAATTATATGATTTTACTCTACTTTTGCTCTAGGTGGCATGGCAGGACTTCAGTCAATGATGAGGCAGTTTCAACAGGGTGCTGCTGGCAATATGAAAGGCATGATGGGATTCAATAATATGTAAAAGAAGATGCCTTAATATAAACTGACTTAGTTGATTACACTATTTGCTGAGACCTCAGAGTTTCCCTCCTTTTTGCAAATGGGGGAAAAAAGTATTTTTCTTGCCTGTCTTGCCCTTTTTCTTTTTCTTCTTGTCTTCCTCCCCTTCTCTTTTTCCTTCTTTCCTTACTCCCGCCTTCCCTTTGATGTAGGGAAGAATATATGGTTTTTGTGGAAATCATTATATTTTTGCTTTAGATTTTCTTTTGTTAGTTTTCACCATCATAACACTTAAGAAAAATCATGATGTAAAATTTTAGTACTTAAAAGTTTTTAATTATCTCAAAGGCCAAGCATTACATTTGTAAATGGTCCTGGTCAGTAGTTACATGATGTGTCAATAAAAGTGCTGTAAAATAAACTTCAAAGTCGTTATAAGTTAAGGGGTTGTTAACTTTCTTTATGGTTCAAAATTACCTATGTATTAATCAAAAGGCAGACAGAAAAGCCAGTAGCTATATGTCATTTAAAACTTTTCATAGAGGTATACCTTTAATGGGAAATACAGTAGAGTAACTTAATTTTTGTTTAACTTAGAGTAATTAAGACAATTTTGCCATAGAAAATCTTAGCTCTGCCATTTAAATAGACATTGTGAATTTGGTTACAGTTCACGATACAATGTTTTGTATATAACTTACATTTTTTTACCTCATATTTTTGAAGCCTTAATGGCAATATTTGATTTTTTGGAAAAATCAATTTTGTTATGTTTCTTACATATCAAAAATCTGCTTGAAAAAATTGATATACTTGGGTGATAATAGCTAATGTATAGCCCTCCTAATGGGAAAATAATTGAAAATGTTAGGGCTATCACTACTATATATTAAAAATAATGAAACCATGACAAGGTTGATTTGGTTATTGATTACTTTGGATTGCTGCACAATTTGCTTAGGAAAATGGCTTTTAAATAACTTACGGAATTAATTAAAAACACTTAGGATAGTTATATCTGTTCATTATTGACATCATGAAGATAGTAGATATGGTGTAGCAATGTATTTTGAGCTAGGATGAACTGATCTTCAGCAAAGAATTGATCTGTAGTAGGAGGAGAGAGTGAAAGAAATAGCTAGCTTTTATAGTATTAATTTTTTATGACTCAAGTGTTTTAAAAAGGTCTTATACGCCAAAGCATCTGTAAAAAATAATTGCATAAAGAATGCAACTGATTTTCATGTTTACTCGGGCAAAGATTTTATATCCCATTAAATTATTTTCACCAGCTAAAAAACAGAATATCTCTACAGAGCATTGTATACCCTGTAAAAATGTTGTATCTTGTTTTCTGCAGAAATGTTTTCTGCAAGGTCCAGCCTTAGAAGATTGATGAAAGGAAATATTGTTCTCCAAATTAGTTTCTAATTAAAGTGATGCAAACCACCTTTTCTGGGCACGCATTTTTGTGACTTCTATCCTTGGGCTTCCACATCTGCATTTTGACCAAAAAACAAATGAGACATTTGTGACTTCAGGCACTGTTTTTAGTATTTTTATTTCTTATGCTAATTCCAGAAGAAAAGTAACAGTGGCAAAGGAAAACTAACGGTTCAGATACCTAGCTTCCATTTCTCTTACCTTTTCTGTAAAATGAGGACACTGGAGATGCTCTCTAGAATTCTGATTCCATTAACTCCTCGATGGCATCTTCAGTTATAAGAGCTACCCTTAGGTTCTCACAGTTTTTATCAAGGTACTGATGTTTGACAGCGTAAGTACTATACCAAATCAAATCCTTTAATAATCTGAACAACTTTCCTTTTATTTTTCACTATTAAAATTGTTTCTGTAGCTCTTTTTTTTTAAAGATTAATTTATGCATACAAGAACTGGGGTGTAGGCCAGAGGTGTGAGGTGGTAAGAGGACTCACCAGAGACAGAGCGGGGAGCAGAACAGGCAGATAGACTGAAGTACACTGCTGAAAGGAGCAGCAGGTGAGGCAGAAGAGGATTGAACTAGTGCTGCAGTGGCTGCGGACAGCTTCATAGGCGCCACCAGGGAGGCGCTGTTTCTGTAGCTTTTTGACATCTACTATATTTCCAACCATTAGCTAGAGCTAGTATCACACAAGATTGGATTCTTCCTGAATTTTATTGTAATGTTACTGTAATGTTGCAAAAATAAAACTAGAATTCCTTAAGCTTACAAGGCTGATTTAATTAGAAAAAAACAAATTTATTAGCAACGAACTACAATACCAAGAAAGCACAAATAAATAATCTGTTTTCCTGGAAGTATATTTTCTGGGGTGTAAGATATAAGGGGTGTGTGTGTGTGTGTGTGTGTGTGTGTGTGTGTGTATATATATATATATATATATACACAGAACATTGCAATTTTTAGGGGAAAATTTAAGTACTTCCATCATACAGTAAATGATTTTAACACATAAGCCATTATCTTGTACAAATAAATACAACATATTATAATGTAAGAGGAAGCCCTAAGTTCTAATAAGTTATAATATGCTAGCTTTGTATAGAATATAATGTCACATACCTAAAAAGAAATGTAATGTTAATAACAGATGACAAAACCAGGAAATTTACTAAAGTTTATCTACAATTCATATTAATGTAGATAAAATTAATATACTGTTATACCTTATTTCAGTGGCTATAGGGGGGATCAAAAAAAGTAAGTCACAGTGTAAAGTAAAATTGAATGAGTTTATGGGTAAGTCTAGTACATGTAAACAAATGTTTTGGTGAAAAAATGTAACAAAGCATTAAAATAAATGTGAAGCAATTTCAGCTTGATGCTTGTGTAAACAGTAAAATCAAGTGTTTTACTATTTGAGTATCGAGAGCAGCTAAGGAATTTAAATAAACTCTAATAATCAAAATTCCCAATGAACATAGAAGCAACAAATTGAATTCAACATTATATCTCAAGATTATATACCATGATCAAGTGGGACTTACCACAGGGATGCAAAGATGGTATAATATACACAAATCAATTAATGTAATACATCCTAGCAACAAAAGGGAAAAAAATCATATAATAGCAATAAGTGCAGAGAAAGCATTTGCTAAGATTCAGCACCAATTTATGATCTAAATTTTAAACAAGATGGGAATAGACGGAAACTATCTCAGTGTAATAAAGGCCATATATCACAAACTAAATTCCAATAGTGTAAAGGTAAAAAAGAAAGCTTTCTCCTTAAGATTGGGAACAAGACAGTGATGTCCATTGTCATTACTTCTGTTTACCTTAGTATTAGAGTTTTCAGCCAGTGCTATCAGGAAATAAAGGGAATCCAAGTTGGAAAAGATGTGGAATTACCACTATTCACAGACAATATAAGATTATATAGAATATTCTAAAGACTCCATCAAGTTATTAGAAACTAAAAATCTGTAGCCTTTTTATATACAAAACATGAACAAGAAGCAAAAGAAATCAAGAAAATAACTCCACTCTTGCTTCAAAAAGAAATAACCCAGGGGGCCTTCCTGGTGGCACAATTCTCAGCACTATGAAGCTATCAGCAGCCACTGCAGCGGAACTTCTATCCCCAGACAGGGAGCTAACCCACATGGTGCAGCAGACTTCTCCTGTCTCAGCCACTGCTCCCCTCAGCAGTGTATTTCAGTCAGTCTGCCTGTTCTGCTCCCCACTCTGTCTCTGATGAGTCCTCTCACTCCCCCACACCCCAACTCTTGTATGCATAAATAAATCTTTAAAAAAATGTGGTATAGGAACAAAAGTATACGTAATCCATAGATAAGAATTGAAAGCCTGGAAATAAATTCATGTACATACCAGCTAATCTATGATAAAACAACTATGACCATGAAATGGGGAAAAAACAATCTCTTTAATAAACAGTGTTGGGAAAATTGGAATGCCATACAAAATAATGAAATTGAATTACTAACACGATACACAAAAACTTAAAATGGATTAAAGATTTAGAAGACCTGCAACAATAAAATACATAGAAGAAAACATTGGCCATACATTCTGTGACATCAGCATTAAAGATATTTTTAGTGACCCAACCCCTATGGCAAGAGAATTAAAAACAAAAATAATTTGGATTACCTCAAGTTAAAAAGCTTTTATAGGGCCTCCCCGGTGGCGCAGCAGTTAAGCGCTGTGCTGTGGAGCTGTCGGCAGCAGCGACGCAAGTTCGACGCCCGGCCGGGGAGAGTCCCACATGGTGCGGCAGACCTCTCCTGCCTCGCCCGCTGCTCCCCTCAGCAGTGTATTTCTGATCTGCCTGTTCTGCTACCCGCTCTGTCTCTGGTGAACCCTCTCGCCGCCCCACACCTCTGGCCTGTACCCCAGCTTGTATGTATAAATAAAAAATAAATCTTTAAAAAAAAAAAGCTTTTATACAGTGAAAGGAAACGAGGCAATTAAACACCCTATTGTACAGAAGAAAATATTTTAAAAATATATAACTGGTAAGGGATTAATATCCAATATATATAAACTCATAATTCAATAACAAACAACCCAACTAACAAATGGGCAGCAGATATAAACAGACAATGCACCAAACGATATCCAGAAGACCATAAGCCATGAAAAAATGTTCATCACCAGTTCTAATAAGAAAGATGCAGATCAAACCTACAATGAGGTATCATCTCACATCTGTGAGAATGGCATATAGTAAAAAAAAACACTACAAGTGTTGGAGAAGATGAAAAAAAAGGAAACCTAGCGCACTTGGTGAGAACATAAACTGGTGCAACCATTATGAAAAACAAGATGGAGTTACCTTAAAAAACAAAAAATGAAAAAAAACAAGGAAATACCATGCAACCCATGCATGTGCATATATATATATATATATGAAGCTACCAGGCCTTCCTGGTGGCACAACGGGTTAAGTGCAGTGCCGTGGAGCTGTTGGCAGCTGCAGCGGTTTGAGTTCAATGCAGAGGTGCGAGTTCGATGCCCGGCCAAGGAGAATCCCACATGGTGGGGCAGACCTCTCCTGCCTCGCCCACTGCTCCCCTCAGCAGTGTATTTCGGTCTATCTGCCTGTTCTGCTCCCCACTCTGTCTCTGGTGAACCTGCTCACCACCTCACACTTCTGGCCGCACCCCAGCTTGTATGCAAAAATAAAAATAAATCTTTAAAAAAAATATGAAGCTACCAACAAAAAAAACCCCATATGTTCCACAATGGTCATAGCAGCATTATTGACAATAGCTAGGACATGAAGCAACCCAAAGGTTCATCAACAGATGATTGGATCAAGAAGATGTGGTATATACACACTGTGAAGTATTATATTGCCAAAAGAAAGGATGAAAGGCAGCCATTTTCAACAGAATGGAGGGTATTTGAGAGAATTATGTGTGGCAAAGTAAGAGCAAAACAAATTCTGGACGTTTACAAGGCAGACAATTCAGTAATATAAACATTTTAAAAACCAGGGGATACCAATAAACATCCTGAGGGCTCAAGTTAAGGGAGGGGGAGGGAAAGGGAGAAAGAAAAAAAAGGAAAGAAAAGTGAAGGGAAGGAGGGAGGAGGGAGGAATCCACCCCCTCAACTCCCAAAAAAGGAGGAAAGGAAAAGAATAAGTGCCAATAAAAACTATTTAGCACTATGGCTAAATAACAAGTAAAGGTAAGTAAGTTTTGATTTTCCTTAAAACCTACCAGAAATAAGTTAAACCTAGAAAGCCATCATCACAGCACAAATCTAGGATTCTCTTCATCTCTGGCATTCACTAAATTAGAAACTGAGATATCATCTTCAAAATGGCACATTCCAATTACTACGTTCAAATGTTAAGCTATTGTTTTAAGGTTGAATCTCATACTCTGTTTGCTTTGGAGCCAAAAGTTGCAGGAATGATGGATTTATATTTCAAATGTTGCAGGGTTAATTTAAAATTGACTTCTAGATTACTCGTGTAGTCTATGGTTTATTATTTGTGCAAAGTTTTGATGTGAAATTTTGCTATTGAAGATTTTTCTTCACACTTTGCTATTAGGGTGGGTAACAGTTAATTTGCTCTCAGTGTTGAATAGAGCAACCCAAGACTCCAGGCCTACCTTATCTACTGACCTCTTCTTATATGTAATATGGACATTTTGAGTACAAGGTTATTTTCAGATACTTTTAAAGTAAACTGGTAATTATGACACACTTCCTTTGATAACACTAATGTGCTACACAAGTTCTTTTGGTTTTAGCATGCATACACAACTGTTAGCAATTCTCTTGTTTTTTTCTCTACTTGAAAACAATTTGAAGAGCACATTATATCTTTCAGCCTCACTTAGCTTAAAAGCTTCTCTCATTAGCCTAAAACAATGGGTAATAAATGCAAGCACAATAAAAAAGTTACACAGCAGGACCTGCTTGTAAAAGAAATCTTTCATATCTCTTAGAGCCTTACATGAAGAAAATCGCACTAGCTGGGCCTTAGACTCTTCCGATAACAGCTGCATAAACAATTTCCTTCTCATCGGAAGCAGAATGGAGTAATATCCTGTGATTATGGTCTATTTTTCTTAAGCAACATATGCTAAAATTTTGTGTCTCTTTCCAGAGAAATGTCCCAGAGCTGCCTCAAGTGAGGGAAACATGTAATGTCTGCATATTTTCAGAATTTAAGAATCATGCTTGCTTTTTATAATTTTACAATAGAATGAGGGAAATTTGCCTCCTCAGTGACCCAAAAGTAGTAAGAATTTTTATTAGGTATATTCATGGGCATATAATTTCGAACTTTGGAAAATCAATCAAGGGGTTCAGATTTTCATTTAAGATAGAAGTAATGCAAGTTTTACCCTCCTGTTTCTTGACACTGTCCGATAGAAATACAGTAAGTGTGCAACCTTTCAGATGATGGATGTCCCTTGATTTTCTGAAGTTTCTTCTTTATGTGTTAAAAGAAACAATGGATGATCTTGCCCTGAGAGGAAAGGAATCCTTAATTGTGACAATCTTTATTATATATGTATACTTGTTTTTTTAGATTATTATCAAAAGATCCCCAGGGTTCTACAGACACAAGACTAAGATGTACAGCTCCTCAAGACTACTGCATTTAGGGAGAGTGTGCAAAATATTTTATGACTAATGCCATATAAAAAATTCTGGTAGTTGAATATCAACAATATATTCTCATGATGCAAAAACAAAACAAAACAAAACAATAATCCCAAAACCAAACTGACCAAATCTCAATTAAAACAAACGTGTTCACACATCAAATAAAACCAGTTCGCTTGGTATTTACACTTGTTTCTTTATAAGGGCTTTAAAGCTTGTAAGTGGATATCTTTTATAGACTTCATCAATTTTCATTCATATCTTCTCTATTTTTTTTTTAGATTTTATTTATTTATGCATACAAGAGCTAGGGTGTAGGCCAGAGGTACAGGGGGTGAGAGGATTCACCAGAGACAGAGTGGGGAGCAGAACAGGCAGATCCACTGAAATAGACTGCAGAGGGTGAGACAGGAGTGGTGTGCTGCGCCATGTGGATTAGTTCCCTGGTTGGGGATCGAACTCATGCTGTAGTGGCTGCCAATAGCTTGATAGCTCTGAGACTTAACCCGTTGCACCACCAGGAAGGCCCCTCTTTTCAAATGTTATGCTCACTTTTGGTGGAGGAATCTTCTGCCCAATAGACTTTATATTTTGACATCTTCATTCTTAGAGGGAGACAGTGTTAGCTCTGGAATCAAAATTCCTGAGTTTGAATCATGGCTCTGCTGCTTACCTGTTAAGTTCTTGAGCAAGTAATTTAACCTCTCTGAGCCTTCCTTTCTTCATCTGCAAAATACTTATTAATTATAATATTACAGTAACTATAGCAGTACCTCAGAGTTGTTGAGAGGAAGAGTTAATATAATGAAAGATCTTAGCACAGTACTTGGCATACTGGACTCCATAATTGTTATGTTGTTTTATAACAATTTCTTTATGCTTTTTTACTTTTACAATGTATTTGAGTGATGGAATAACCTGAAAAGGTTATTTATACTAAAATATAGATCTAACTCTAAGAAAGCTTATATTTTATTTGATGGATTCAAAAGTTATTCACATAAATGGGTATATCCAAATTTACCTCTTTAGCTCTATGGGCATCATTAAATGATCAGATTAGGCTACAATTATGTTTTTAAGTAAAGAAATTGTAGCAACAACTGAATTTATTTTTCACATACCTTAAATACTACAAAGTGAAGAAAGGAAATGTTTAGCATGCTGTTTTGTTGCTCACTTTTTAAAAAATTTATGTTATCGAGGTGGCATTGGTTTACAACACAATGTTTTAGGGCTATAGTTTCACATTTCTTCAAATATGTTACCACACCACACCCACTACCAGAACACCAATAATCTGGCACCACCATCGTCCATTGTGTTGCCTGCTTTTAGTTGAGCCTTGATAGCCTGGAAATGACAAAAATATAAATTCCCAAAATAAAAACCACTTGAATTTCTATGCTCTTCTATTGCTATAATTTGTTTGTAATAAACCTCTTCAAATGCATATTTGTGTTAAAAATAACTCTTTTTAGAAAATACTTAGTTCACGTTGAATTTTCAGTAAACTAGGAAATATATCTGTCAACTATGAACATAGGTCCTGTTTTAGCAGTGAAAATTGTAATTTTTTTTGACTTTCACTTCCAAATTGTTTAATTGCCAATTTGGAAAATAAGACCACGCCTATATAAACATTCCACAGATTTTTAATAATGAAGATTGTTGATTATCCTTTTTGCCATTGAGAGGAAAGAGATTTTGAATACATGTAATGTAGAGCTGTCTTGTTTATGAGAGTCAATTCATGGCGTCCTTAATATTGAATAATTGGCTTTTTTTCCCTTTTCAATTTAATGTGGTTTGTTTTTGCCGTTTTATACTGTCTCAATTCTTTGCTAATGCCTCTAAACAGCATTACATCAAGTTCCTAACTTGTTTACCTCAGCAACAAGCTAGCTTGATTTTATTACCAGAATACAGACTGTGACTCTCCAATTTTTAAAGCATAGATGGTTTTCAAATGACCAACTTTTGTTTTTAAGGTTTATGGTTTGCTGTTTATCATAGTTATTTCCAGGATAGAAAGTGTACAAAAATATTAAGCAGACATAGGGAAAAAGAACTTTTGGACAGGAGAGAAAGGAATATACAAGGGGTTGGCCCTATTGGTGCCATGCTAAATAACAGAGTAGGTGATAATTTTGGGGAGTATTTCTGAATTTTAAGTGGCATGAAAATGGGATTTAAAGTACCAAATGAGACCCCCTGTAGTCAAAATAATGCATTTTCTTTCTACCTCTAAAATTTGTGGAAAATTTATCAGAAAACTTTCATACTAAAACTACAATAAAAAAGCACTTGTCTGTAAATGGTCCTACTAATTTAAGATAAAGCAGCAATTACTGCAATCATGACTTTTAAATTTGTTTTAATTTCCCTATTGGGAAATTTGGGGAAAGTCTGGGGTACCCCCTCTTACATTCACAAATGCCCCTAAAACATAAAACATTACTATACTTGTCAAAATGGGAGCTTGCTTGTGGTTGTCCTTTGTTTTCCTTCAGGTCCCACTTAAACTTTTCCACAGTTATATTTAAGTATTTCAGACTTGTTCACCTTTGAGGTTCCTGTTTCAAAGGTATTTCTGCTAGACTGTCATCGTGTTAGAATAGAATATGTAGCATGAGCCGTACATTTAAAAATATATTTTCAGCAACCATACCTCATCACAAGCCTTTGAAGCACACTAGGAAAGTGCGCTCGTCTTACAAGTGCAGAAAACCAAGGGGTTTCTGGGAGGGTGATTGTCCAAGGTGCAGCCGCGTGGCGCTGCCCAGTCCTCGAAGCCAGGCTCCAAGTACAGGTAAGAGGCATGACGTCACCGGTGGTGCCAGGCGGCGACTCCTAGGGCCGCGCAGCGCGCCGAGCCGGAAGCGCTGCCGCAGAGGCCCCGCCCTGCACGGGTCGGTAGGCGCGCTCCCCCCTCCCCCGGCTTCCCGGCGGCGGTCGGCCGAGCCTGGGCTGCTGAGCCCGGTAGGCGAGGCGCCGGCCGGCCCCGCCCCCGAGGGCAGCCGGGTCCCTCCCGCTGTGGCGTGGCCCGGTGTGGCTGAGGCGGGCGTTGCGGGTGAGTCCCCTTCCCGACAGCCGGCTCGGTCAGCCTCTGGGTGGGAAAGCGGAGGATGGAAGTGGGCTTATCGGCCACTGCGTTATATCTCGCCAGCGCCAGCAGCCCTGTGGCGGCTACGACGATGGAGCGGGAGCCAGTGAGCTATGCGGAAAGCGGAGAAGCAGGCACAGCTTCGGGAGCTGCGGCCGCCGCGGCGTTCCGGGAACCGGCGCCGCGGGTAGGTTCGGCCCCTGAGGGAGGTGGCGCCGTCACCTGGCTGAGGCCGGGAGAGCCCAGGCTCCTGTGCCTTGTCCGCCCGCTGCTCCTTTTGGCCTGCCCGGCCTTCCTCGGAGCAGGCCGCCTGCCGGAGGTGCGTTTCGGGGCTCCTCTTCGCAGTATCCCGGCCTGGACTCCGGAGACACCCGCCGGGGCGCGGGAGGGGCGGGAGCCTCCCTACAGCCCGGGCGCCCTCACAAATCCCCACCCCTTCGGCTGCGGCAGCCTCGGGTTTCCTGAGGCGAGGCTCCGGTTTAGTACTTGGGAGAAGGAAGGCGTGTCGGGGAAAGGTGGTCCTTAAGAGTAGCTGGAAGTCTGTGTCGACGGCTTGGTTCACTTAGTACCTCCTTGACATCTGCCCTTAAATTAACTACCAACAATTTTGTGCCAGGCGTTTACAGACTTTATTTCATTTAAACCTTGTAAGTGCTGAATGAGGTGGGCTTTATCCCTATTTTGCTGCGGAGGTTTTAGGGCTGCTCTATCCAGTTAGAAATGTAATGGGAGCTGCATTGTAAATAATGCATTTTCTAATGGCCATATTAAAAACGTGAAAAGAAGACAGGATGAAATTAATTTTAATATTATATTTTATTTAGCTGCCAGGTCGTAATTAATATGAAAGTTACCAACATATTTTACATACTTTTCTTGGCGTTAAGCCTTTGAAATCCTGTATATGTTTTACATCCACTGCACATCTCATTTGGATTAGCCACATTGCAAGTGAGCATTAACCACCTGTGGTTAGTGGTTAATGTATTGAACAGGTAAGGTTTGAAGTTTTGTTTGGTTTTGGATTTGGTGGCCCTAAGTTGTAGTGTAGGATCTTTGGCCAAGTAAAACTAATCGCTTTAACTGAAATCAGCTCAGGAGTCTATAGTTTGGTCATTCAAAACCTCCAATTGCTTCTGCGTAGAAGTCTTCCCACCTTCATTGTAAATGATGCTTTTAAGTAGCTTTACTTTTGAGACTACCTTGATTATTAGTAAGACATTTTCTCCATATTACAGATTCCTAGAGAATCTGAATGGTGCCTGAATGCGAGTGTAGCTCTTACAGTCCAAGATGTAGTTTGCTTTAATGAAAACTTCTACATACTAATTTTTATGGGATTTCTGTTTTTTTTCCTCCTACTTCAGAAGAAGGAAGGTAACCTGCAAGAAGGTTTTCTGAAGCAGCACTAATTGATTAGGGAGCCACTTTTCATTTTCAGTTGAGTTGAAGCCTGTTGTTGACAAGTACACTTGAACTCCTTTAATTCCACAATGCTTGATGTGTTTCTATTTGATTTTTCCTCTTCTCACCATACTTGTTTTCATTACTACTTCAGCTTTGAATCTCAGCAGCAGCAAAGCAAACTTACCTGTCCTGATTTACCAGATAAATGTTGTTTGAAGAGAGGCCCTTTGTTTTGGTTTAGTGGTATAATGTTGATTTCACTTTCTTATTAAAAATAATAAATATTTAAACAGTAGAGCTAACAAGCGAAAAGTCCTAGGAATACCCTTATTGCCGATTCCTCATAATCACATCCCCCAAAAGTAACTATTAACTTTTGGTATATTCTTTCTGGAATTTCCTGTGTGTTTATAATCTGATCTTCCTTAAACTGTAGTGGGTTCACACTATACAAACTGAGTTCTAACTTTAATTTTTTGCTCTCTCATTCACATTCCTGAAGCAGAAACATACCTGGGATGCATAGGGGTTTGAACACAGTGAGAGGAGAGGCCTGTGACATGGATAATTGGGTTGAGGGAGAGACTGCAGTTCTATGTTCTTCTTTGGTTTGTTACAATGAGAAATCCCAAATGCCATGTAGGTAAAGGAGTAACTGTCATGTAGTTTATAATTAGGCCTCAAACCAGTCCATCTAATACCTGTTGTGACATTCTATCGAGTAGCTTCTCTGACCAGGCTTTTAATCAAAATCTCAACATCAATACTATTAAAGGAGTTAAAATTTCTGTACTAATCACTCATTTATTTAGCACCCTTGCTACCAGCCACTTAAGGTGTGCCAGGAACAGTAGGCTAAAGGATAACCAAGTGAGGATACACACTGCCTACTCCTGTTTGGGGAAGGTCACGGAAGTCCAAGTGTAGTACACATTTCAAGGAGATTCTGGGTGCTATGAGAGTATATAAAAAGAAAACTGCCATTAAAACCAGGTCCTGAGGTCATGATAAGCAGAGTCACAGCCCAATTTATCATGAAATGTAATGACATTTTATTGACACCAGACCTTATGTCCTGGTGTTATGAAACTATCAAATTTTGTTTCGGATGTAGATTCAGAGTTTGTTAAAAATAGAACTTGTATACTTGGTAATGAAATTTTTCTTACTTGGAATTTACTGTTTATCTGTAAAAATGAAATGCTTGAAAAATTTAGAGAAAAACTTTCATTTGTAGTTTTTGGACATTTTGTACCAAATTTTTTCTGGTTGGTTATTAATCATCATTAGTTTCCTTTATTGTCTCCTTCACCCCCAGGTAGAAATTGAAATCACATATTGTAGGTTATCTTTCACAGATGTTTTTTACTTGCCAATCTAGTTCCTTATATCAGGGGATGATCTAGCCTATGGGCCAGATTCTGACAGCCACCCATTTATATAAAGTTTTATTGAAACATAGCTGTACTCATTTATTACATATTATCCATAGCTGCTTTCACAGAGTTCAGGGCCATCAGAACCTAAAATGTTACACTCTGACCTTTGTAAGTTTGCTCACTTCTTCAGGTGATAAACCTAAAACTTGGGTTTTATTATATATAAAAAGATCATATTTATAAAAGACAACTAATCCTTAAATAAAATCTCTTTAATAAAATTTTTATATAAAATGTGATTAGAGCAAATAAAATGTCATTTTAATTACATTATGTGTAGAGAATATTAATCTAAGTTCTGTTTATAGTTATTAGAATGAAAAATATGAGCCATATTTTAGCTTTTTCCTTTGTAATTTATTTTTAACCTTTTGGAGAGGATAGCCAAGACTCAAGAGTTAATGGCTATAGTAGCTAAGTTTATATTAGCTGTTAGGACTAGCCAGATGTTTTGACTTGTTAAAATTGTCTAAAATACGGTAGTTGAGACAATGCAAATACACCTCTTCTCTTTTGCCTGTGTTTTAGACAGGAAAAATTAAACCAATCGAATCTGCTTCTCCTATTCTTGGAATGGGCTGGAGTTAGGATAGAATGAAATAGGGGTGAAATGGGGCATGGTGATGTACTGTGAAAGTCAGCTCTATTCACTGATTGGAACTGTTTCTTTGAAAATTAGATCCATCCAGTTAGTGTGATGTCTGGTGTTCTAACCCAGCTCCTCTGACTTTTTCTTGCCTATAAAGAGATTAAAAAAGCTGACTCTTGTTTCGAAAGAAAACATTAATGTCATGTTAATCATAAACCAAACCTTTTTCAAGGGGAAAAATGAAATTGGGGTGAAATGACTCCTTGTGCCTAGGAATGAGGAGTAGAAGAAAGGTGACTTGGGTGGACCATTTTATTTATGGACATAATAATGAACTGTCATCTTTTATCAAGGCTTGGGGTTTGTTTGAATTCTCAGGACAGGCTAGGGAGGATTAAGAGGAACAGTCCATGAAAATAAAGTTACTTATGCTGGTATCATTAGGCAATTTTGGCTCACTGTGTTTGTCAGTAATCCATCTCTGCAACTGCAGTTCAAAAAACTTTTCTAGTGGTTGAATAATAATCAGGTTTAAATTATGTTTGGTCATATCTGTAAGTATAAGAATTCTTTGTAGGAAACTTTTGGACCTTGGACTGTACCAGATAATCCGAGACATGGTCTCCAGTCATGACAGAACTGTGGTTTAGTTTTAAAATTCTATCAGGAATACATGCATATATTCTCATCACAATAACAAAAGAAACAACAAAATACAATAAGAATAAAAGCCTCCTTGAGGGTTAAGTCTCAGCACTCTGAAGCTATCAGTAGCCACGGTAGCACATATTTGATCCCCAGCCAGTGAGCTAACCCACATGGTGCAGCAGACCTCTCCTGCCTCACCTGCTCCTCTCCTCAACAGTGTATTTCAGTCAGTCTACCTGTTCTGCTCCCCACTCTGTATCTGGTGAATCCTCTCACTGCCCCCCCACCCCAACTTCTGGCCTATACCTCAGCTCTTGTATGCATAAATAAATAAAGCTTTTTTTTTTTTTAAAGCTCCCTTGACTACTTCCTTGCCTGTACTTCTTCCCTCATCTTTATACCTATTCCCAGGAGTAACCTCTGTTGCCAGATTATCATAATTACTTGTGCGGTTCCTTTGCAAAATCTCTAGTAAGAAAATCTAAAAGGCTTTCTTTCTTAGAAATTTAAACTTGAGGCAAGATGGCAGTGAAAAGCTTTTCATCGTCCTCTACAATATGCATTTACTCTGATGAATATTGGAACAAGCTATATGTATGAAGCAAAATTAATATTTCCCTAGGAGTGAAATTTGCATGTATGTTAGAATTCCCTAGACAATTACAGTTTTAAAATTAATAAAATATTTTCACTATCAGGAAAATTCTGTTGTCACCTATATATTATTGATTAAGGAATCTGAATGTTTAGAGATAGGATACTGATGACCTGCTTTCCAGATTTGATTTACAAAAGAGTTTTATTTGGCCTGCATAGTGCTTTTAAATTTTTTTAGTTGGGACATGCTTTTCCCACAAGGTTCACTCTTCCCTGCTCATATTTGGTACTGCTTTGCCCTAAAAATCATTTGAATTTTGTATTTTTTTGAAATTAAAAAAATACTTATTTTACTTATTTATGCTTATTAGAACTGGGGAGTAGGCCAGAGGTGTGGGCATGGGGTGAGCGGATCCACCAGAGACAGAGTGAGGAGCAGAACAGGTGGACTGGCTAAAATACACTGTTGAGGGAAGCAGTGGACAAGACAGGAGAGGTCTGCTGTGCCAAGTGGGTTAGCTCCCTGGCCAGGGATTGAACTCATGCTGCGGTGGCTGGCCATAGATTGATAGTGCTGAGACTTTAACCCCTGAGCAACCAGGGAGGCCCCATGTGCTCCTGTTTTGAGAAATGGAGAGGTTCAGAGTTAAGCTGAACTAGTTTTATTCTGCTCACACATAATTAAGATCAGATCCAAAGACTTAAAAGAGAGTCATTTGATAGAAATTTTTATGTGTCTGTATGATTTTTCTTTGATATTATACATTAATCCTTCCATAATTATCATTATTCTTTAAAATAATTGAAATCCAACATGTCTTCACATGTTATATAGCATTGGAATTGCCATGACTTGAAGTGTAGTGCTTGGTTTCTTAGCTATTGATTTAACCAAAAAATTTAATTGCTTAATATCTTTTAACCTTAGTGGTATGTAGATGTTTATTATTCATTAAACTCAACGTATATACCATTTATACAGTTGTATAGGTTGAAAGAAAATCTCACTTAAAACTCCATTTTCTTCATTTTTATTGACATTAGATGAGCAATGAAAGAGGCTTTGAGAATGTAGAGCTGGGAGTCATAGGAAAAAAGAAGAAAGTACCAAGGAGAGTCATCCACTTTGTTAGTGGTGAAACAATGGAAGAATATAGCACAGATGAAGATGAGGTTGACAGCGTGGAGAAGAAAGATGTTTTACCCACTGTTGATCCGGTAGGTTTACTACACATTATCCTTTTGTGAGTGGGTTTTGTTTTGATGATTTGTTTCCCTTTAAACATTGAATGGAAAGGGCCTTTCGAGGTTTAAATCAATTGTATTCTGACTATAAAACTGTGTATTATGCATAATCTTGCTTATGCATTATGATTGCATAGGCATATGAAAAAAATCTTACCATTCACAGTATGAATGGGAATTTTCCTGCATTTCAGTAGTCAGAAAGAGTTTTTGTTTGTTTGTTTGTTTATTTAAGTATTAGGCGTTTTTGTCAATATGGATAGGTCTCTTTAAGATTTAATTTGCTCAGTAGAAGGCCTGCATTTCAGTTCCTTTGAATTAAAGTCTGTACTGCCTTCATAGTTACCACCCAAAACTTGGGGGTTGTCAAGGTTTTTTTTTTTTAATTGCCTCAAGTTTTGAACAGAAGATAGGAGTGTTTAGTTGTTAACTTTGTGTGCCTCCCCAGCTAAATACAGGATTTCTAAATCATATATAATGATAAAACTATAAAAGATAAGCCATACATTTTTTTGAAAAGGATTGTTACCATTCTAGGTTGTCATTTTGAAAGTTCAGTTGATCAAATATTTACTGACTTCATAACAGGTACTGTTTTAGGTGCTGGTTATATGGCAATGGATGATATAAATTATTACCCTTATATGCTAGGGAACAGGTAGGCAGTAAGCAAATATATACTGTAATTGCCAGATTATGTAAGTGCTATGAAGGAAAAAAAGCACAGTAGAATAGAGAACAATTAATTTGTTCAATATAAAAAAATGTTATTGCTAGGTTTTTTTACAATCATATTTGGCTCTAAATGAATTTTGGTTATTATAAAAAATCAGATCAGGTTCTCGTCTATAGAATATATTCAAAGAACTGTGCAACATATTCTGAAGCAATTCCAAATGCATTCAGAATATTAGAGGTGTTTCATGCTGTAGAAAAAGTTAGATAAATGTCATTATTTTTAGTTTAGTTTGAAAGGGTTAATTCTTATTTGTATAAATTTGTGTGTACAAGAATGTTTTTACAAGACATTGTCTCAAAGTTGCCCTCTATTTATATAGAAAATGAGAATAAAGGCATTGTATGAAAAAAATGTATTCTTTCCTAATGATTTAATCTTTTTTAAAGCTCTATTGAGAAATAGTACACAAACATGACAATTTACCAATTTAAAAGTTGTACCGTTCAATGCTTTTTAGTGTTTTCATTGGTATGCGCAATCTTGAGCATAGTACGTTTACATTACATCAAAAGAAACTCAGTACACTTTAATTATCACTCCCTATCCTCCACTTCCCCAGATCCCAATAACCACTAATCTATATTCTATCTATGGATTTTCCTATTATGAACATTTCATGTAGATTTAACTCATGATTTTTTTGGTTCTGGCTTCTTTTACCTACCATGTTTTCATCAACGTGTCAAGACTTCATTCCCTTTTTGGTATACCACATTTGATAGTTCATGGATATTTAGGTTGTTTTTGCCTTTGGCTACTTGGAATAATGCTGCTGTGAACATTTGTGTACAGGTTTTTGTGCGAATGTATGTTTTCATTTTTCTTGCCTGTGTACCTAATTGTGGAATTGCTGGGTCATCTGGTGACTCCATATTAATCATTTGAGGAACTGCCAAACTGTTTTCCAAAATGACTGCACCATTTTAAATTCTTGCCACCATTCTATGAGGGTTCTGATCTCTCCACATACTCACCACTTTCTAATATCTCTTACTTAGTCTTACATCCTAGTGGATGTGAAATGGTATCTTATTTTTGTTTTGATTTGCATTTCTGATGGCCAATACTGAGCATCTTTCATGTGCTTTTGGCCATTTGTATATCATCTTTAGAGCTTTGCCCATCTTTAAGTTGAATTATTTGTACTTTTATTCTTAATATAAGTCTTTTATTGGATAGATGGCTTGCATATATCTTCTCTTTGGTTACCTTTCATTTTCTTGATGTTACCTTTTGAAGTATAGAAGTTTTAAACTTTAATAAACTGCTAGTTACCCACTTCTCTTTTGTCGTATCTAGAAATCCCTACCAAATATGAGGTCATTAAGATTTATCCCTGTTTCTTTCAAGAATTTCGTAATTTTAGCTCTTACGTTTAGGTGTTAGATTTATTTTAATTTTTATATACTGTGTGATTGAAGGAATGGTTCCACTTCATTCTTTTGCATGTGATTTTCCATCTGTCCTTTTCCCCTTCGGTGATTTTGGCACTCTTTCAAAAATCATTTCATCATAGAACATGGTTTTTCTTCTAGATCTTCTGTTCTACTCCATCAGTGTATTTATCGATCCTGGTGTCAGTACTATACTACTTTGATTACTGTTGCTTTGTAGTAAACTTTGAAATTGGGAAGAAGGAATCCTATATTTTCCTTCCTTTTTTCAAGATTGTTTTAGCTGTTTGAGACACTTGCAATTGCATATGAATTTTAGAATCCTCTTATCAATTTCTGCAAAGAAAACAGCTGGAATTGTGTTGAACTATAGATAAATTTTGAGTATTGCCATCTTAATAAAGTAAGTCTTTTGATTCATGAATCTTTTCCTTTTATTAAGGTTTCCTTTAATTTTTCTATAGTATTTTATAATTTTCAGAGTATAAATTTTGTTCTTAATTTCTGTGTGCCTTATTCTTTTTGATGTTATTGTGAATGGAATTATTTTCTTAATTTTATTTTCAGATTATTCATTGCCAGTGTATAGAAATGCATTGTCTCTTATATATTGATCTCACATCTTGCAATTAACATGAGCTTGTTTAACCTAAGAATATTTTCATAGATCACTTAGGATTTTCTATATACAAGATCATTTCATGTACAAATCAAGATAGTTTCATTCTTCTCTTTCAGCCCACATGCCTTTTATTTCATTTTCTTGTCAAGTTTCCCTAGCTAGAACCTTCATTATAGTGTTGAATAGAAGTGATAAGAGTAAACATTCTTGTTTTGTTCTAAATCTTATGGGGAAACTGTTCAGTCTTTTATCATTAAGTATGATGTAGCTGTGGGTTTTCTATAAATGACCTCAGTTAGTTTGAAAAACTACTTTATTCCATAGGTTGAGATTTTTTTTTTAAATCATGATGAGTTGTTGAATTTTGTCAATTGCATTTTGTACCTCACTTGTAATTTTTGTTCTTTTATCTATAAGAGTATATTGACTACTTACCACATTTTTTTCCATTGTGGTTGATAACATACGTTAGATTATTTCTATCCTTTAAAATTTATTGACATTTGTTTTATGACCTAAAGTATCTATTTTTGAAGAGTACTTGAGGAGAATGTATTTTTTGTTGTTGTTAGCTGGGCAGTTCTATAGATTTTAATTGGGTCTGGTTGGTATATAGTGTTGTTCAAGTCTTCTGTTTCCTTGGTCATCCTCTGCCTGGTTGTCCTGTTTATTATTAAAAGTGGAGTAGTGAAGTCTCCAACTACTGTTGTTGAATTTTCTACTTCTCACTTCATTTCTGTCAACTTTTGTTTTGTTTAGGCCCTCTTGAATTTTTCATTTTAGTTATCCTTTTCAATTCTAGAATTTCATTTAACATTTCTCTTTGTTGATAGTCTCTAATGCACCATTGTTGTTATATCTTCCTTTATTTCTTTAATTATGGTTTCTTTAGTTCTTTCAGCATACTTATAAAAAACTTGGAAGTTTTTTCTGTTAAATTTAATATCTGGTCACTATAACAGCTAGTTTGACAGGCAGTTACCTACTTTTTCTCCCTGTGTGGGGATTATACTTCTTTGTTTTTCTGCATGTCAGTAATTTTGTTGGAAACTGGGCATTTTAGATAATATATTGTAGCAACTCTGGGAACTTCCGTCCCTGCCTTCTCCCCATCCTGTGCCCCTGGGGGTTTATTTATTTCTTTGTTTAGTGACTGATGTATTATTTTAGTGAAGTATGTTTCCTTCCACCACAATCTGTGTCTTTCTCTACTAAAAACTAGCTGACTAGTTTAACTTTTATCTATATAGAGTTTAAGAATTTTTTCTCAGTTAACCTTTACCACAGTCATCTCTGATTTTGTTTGTTTTTTTAAAAGATTATTTATTATGCATACAAGCTGGGGTACAGGCTAGAGGCGTGGGGCGGCGAGAGGGTTCACCAGAGACAGATGGGAAGCAGAACAGGCAAATCGTTGGAAATACACTGCTGAGGGGAGCAGCGGGTGAGGCAGGAGAGGTCTGCAGCGCCATGTGGAAATCTCCCCGGCTGGGTGTTGAACTTGCGTTGCCACTGCAGACAGCTCCACAATGCGTGCGTAACCACTCCGCCACCAGGGAGGCCCCCATCTCTGATTTTGAGAGCAACCTTTGGCATGGAATTTTCCAGCTATCTTAAAAATTTTGGGGGAAGACATTAGGCGCTATCTGTTTTATGGCCTACTTTTCCTCCTGAGCAAAGCCTATCAGCCAGAGCTCTGAAGATGGAGGGTACTGCATTTGTCTCTGAATAACATCCTTACTTTAGATCCCGAGAATTTGGTGGAGGTAGGTAGCAGCAGCATTACATCTTTCGTGCTTGCCTTTTCTGTCATGGAATCACTACCTTGTGAACTGGGATAAAATCAGTCAGTGGCCCAGTATACTAAGTAGCACATAGCCAAGGTAAAGCCTCCATTTCATGAGTAGAATCTGGCTAAAGAAGGGACTCCTCTACCTGTTTACTGCAGTCACCAGTTTACTCAATAGCACCATAGCCAAGGTAAAGCCTCTGTTTCATGAATAGAATCTGGCTAAAGAAGGGACTCCTCTACCTGTTTACTGCAGTCACCAGTTTACTCAATAGCACCGTAGCCAAGGTAAAGCCTCCATTTCATGAATAGAATCTGGCTAAAGAAGGGAATCCTCTTCTCGTTTACTGCAGTCACCTGGAACTTACATGTCGATAATAGGTAATTTGTGGGCAGTGAGAAATGCCTGTTAATATCCTATTTCTCTCAGGAAGCAAGCCTTCTGATTGGAAGCTGGTAGGAGAGGGAAATTTTAAACATTAAACATTAGAACACACTGTGTTCTTGACTTTGCTAGTTTAGAGTTTAGTTTTCCCCTGTCTTTGTTGGGAAAGCGATGTGAGGGAGTGGTTATAGTTCAGTTACCATCATCATCTTACTGAATTTTCATATATTTTCTTGAATGGGCACTTATTCATTTGTCTCATGCCCTTAGGCCCATTGCTTTTCTATCAAATTCTCATTTTCTTTAATAGATATTTCCTCATTTGTCATATGCCTTGGGACCATTGCTTTTCGTATAAAATTCTCATATATTGAAGAGATGTTTTTTCATTTGTCACATGCTCTTAGGACCATCTCCAGAGGCTTTAAATCTTTGTTTTAAATAATTTTCACTAATTTCCCTGGGGGAGTGGGTCCTATAGTTCTCATGCTGTTATGCTGAAGTCCATATTCTTTTGTAAAATCTTTAACCACCTTGTATATAGATGTTGACGTTAGAATTTATGTGACTTTTTAGGCCCAAAATAACAGCCTAGGGTGATATTGTTATAGGGCAGCCATGATATAAAATGGGGTGCCTGACTGTGGGTCCTTACCTGTGCACTTGAAAGGGACTTATAGTAAGACTCAATTGCAGGCACACACAATAAGATTAATAAAGGGTTTATTTACAAAAGGAGGGGAAATAAAAAGACAACTGAGGAGGAAGACAAGAATAAATTGGTGAATGTGTCCTACCAGTTCTGCTGAGCTAGAATCCCAGTGGCACACCAAAACTCAGCGAACAGCCAAGTTGAGCAAGAGAAAGAGCCGAAAGCCCACGTCTGGTTAAATACCAAAACACTGCTGCTTAACTCCACCCTCAGTCCTCAGCATCCTCCCTTTGGTGATGTTGGCATTATGGGATTTCTATTTTAGTAAAGACTTTTAAAGTTTATAGATAAGCAGTACATCTACCTGAATAGCTTCCATTTTTCTCAGACAAAGCAAGCACATCTTAAGTGTGTTTACATTTTACATTAAAAGCTGCCACCTGAAATATCAGATGGTTTCACTTATAGGAGGAACATAGGGAACCATACAAGGGATCAGGGGAAAAAAAAGACAAAACTAGCAAACTCTAAATTGGAGACATTCATCAGGGGAGAGGGAAGGGAAGGGATCAAAATGGGAGGGAAGAGCACAAAAGTCTGTGGTGACTGTTCATGGGAGTCTTGGTGGTGGTAATTTTATGGGGACAACACCTGAGAGGAGAAATTAAACATTGTACAAAAATGACCAGTGATACAAACGTGTGTGTGTGTGTGTGCATAATTATTATTTTTTTTAAGTTGCCACCTAAATATTTTACTTTTTTATTCTTGAACAGGCAGAATTTAATTTACATGTTTGGTTTCAAGAAATACGCCTGTAAAATCTCTTTTCCTCTCTCACACATCTCTGACAAAGTCTGTCCTTTTTCTTTTTAATAAGAGCACTGAAATGAGAGCTACCCACTCAACAAATATTTCACTGTACAATACAGTATTGTCAACTGTAGGCACAATGTGGTACAGCAGATCTCTAGAACTTAATCACCTTGTGTAACTGAAACTTTGTAACTACTAAATAGCTCCTTCTTTTCCTCCACCCCAGACCCTGACTACCAGCATTCTGTTCTCTACTACTGGATATTTGGTGTTTTAGATAACTCATGTAAGTGGAATTATGCATTATTTACACTTCACTTAGCATAATGTCCTCAAGGTTCATCCAGGTTTTTTTTTTTTTTTAAAGATTTATTTATTTATACATGCAAACTGGGGTACAGGCCAGAGGCGTGGGGCGGGGAGAGGATTCACCAGAGACAGAGTGGGGAGCAGAACAGGCAGATCAGAAGTACACTGCTGAGAGGAGCAGCGGGTGAGGCAGGAGAGGTCTGCCGCACCATGTGGGACTCTCCCTGGCTGGGCATCGAACTCGCATTGCGCTGCCGACAGCTCCACAGCCCTGCGCTCAACCGCTGTGCCACCAGGGAGGCCCTATCCAGGTTGTTTTTGGCAGAATCCCTATCTTTTTAAAGGCTGAAAATAACACTATTGTATGTATATACCACATTTTTTGTTGTTGTTGTTGTTAAAGATTCATTTACTTATGCAAACAAGAACTGGGGTCTAGGTCAGAGGTGGGGGGTGGTAAGAGGAGTCACCAGAGGCAGAGTAGGGAGCAGAACAGGCAGATCTACTGAAATATACTGCTGAGGGGAGCAGCGGGTGAGACAGGAGAGGTCTGCTGCGCCATGTGGAATCTACCTGTCCAGGGATTGAACTCGTGCTGCAGTGGCTGGGAAAGCTTCATAGTGCTGAGACTTACTCCCTTTTACCATCACGGAGGCCCACATACCACATTTCTTTATTCATTTTTCAGTGAGCATTTAGGTTGTTTCCACATCTTGGCTATTGTGAATGATGCTGCAATGAACATAAGAGTAGAAATACCTTGGGCCTCCCTGGTGGCACAGCGGGTTAAGCATAGCACTGTGAAGCTATCTGGAGCCACTGCAGCATGAGTTCGATACCCAGACAGGGAGATTCCCACTTGGTGCAGCAGACCTCTCCTGCCTAGCCCGCTGCTCCCCTTAGCAGTGTATTTTGTTGATGTGCCTGTTCTGCTCCCCACTCTTTGTCTGGTGAATCCTCACCACCACCACCCCCACACCTCTGGCCTATTCCCCAACTTGTATGCATATATAAATAAATCTTTTGAAAAAAAAAGAGTAGAAATACCTCTTTGAGATCTTGATTTTGATTCTTTTGGATAACTACCCAGAAGTAGGATTGCTGAATCAAATGACATTTTTGTATTTAATTGTGGGGGGGGGGGGGCGTGGGTGTGCGTGTGTAGAAAAACTGGGATGTAGGCCAGAGGTGTGGCAGAGTGGGTGTGTGTGAGAGGATTCACCAGAGACAGAGTGGGGAGCAGAAAGGCAGTCTACTGAAATACACTGCTAAGGGGAGAAGCAGTTGGGACAGGAGAGATTTGCTGTGCCGTATGTAGGTTAGCTCCCTCGCCAAGGATCAAACTCAGGCCTTTGCGGTGGTAGCTCTGAGACTTCACCCCTGGTCCACCAGGAGACCCTGTTTTTAATTTTTTAAGAAACCTCCATAGGGTCTCAGCTACTCTTACATTCCTACCAGCTGTGTACAAAGGTTCTATTTTCTCTACATCTTTATCAGCACTTGTATATTTTGTTTTTATTTCATAAAAGCCATCTTAAAAGGTGTTAATAACTGAAGGCAACTCTGACTTTGCTTACTATGAAAAGCTGACTTTAGGGCCTCCACAGTGGCGCAGCAGTTGGGCTCTGTGCTGTGGAGCTGTCGGCAGCGCACGATCTGAGTTCAACACCCAGCTGGGGAGATTCCCACATGGTGCAGCAGACCTCTTCTGCCTCTCCCGCTGCTCCCCTCAGCAGTGTATTTCTGATCTGCCTGTTCTGCTCCCCACTCTGTCTCTGGTGAACCCTCTCGCCACCCCACTCCTCTGGCCTGTACCCCAGCTTGTATGTACAAATAAACAAATCTTTAAAAAAAAAAAGCTGACTTTACATTTTCTTTTTTTTTTTTTAAAGATTTATTTATTTATGCATACAAGAGCTGGGTTGTAGGCCAGAGATGTGGGGTGGTGAGAGGGTTCACCAGAGACAGAGTGGGGAGCAGAACAGGCAGATCGACTGAAGTACACTGCTGAGGGGAGCAGTGGGCGAGGCAGAAGAGGTGTGCTGTGCCATATGGAAAGCTCCCTGTCTGGGGATAGAACTTATGCTGCAGTGGCTGTGGATAGCTCCATAGTGCTGAGACTTAACCCGTTGTGCCACCAGGGAGGCCCCAGACTTTTCATTTTCTATTTGCTTCCAATGTATCATAAATTTGATATGACAGAAGAATTTGGAAAAGATGATATCCTGTATTTGCAGTGTAGATTTGTAAAGTAGACCCCAGTTGGAAAAAAGCCTGATATTTAAAATAAAGATCTAAGAATAATACTACTGGCATATGATATTTAATAGAGAGTAAGAAGTGGAGAGCTAGATCTTTGTACAATCTTATGGTAAATATTTCCCTTAGATTTTACCGTAGATGTTCATTAAGAATAAACCTATTTCCTCTAATTTATTTAACCATTGATTTAATTTCTAGTAGGGTCCTCAAATATGTGTATATATGTGTTTGTGTATGTATATAAATTTTGATTATGTATGTAATTGTACTTATGTAAGTGGAGCAGTATCTTTTGCGATACAGTCAGGAATCAATCACCTGAGCTCATATTTTTTCTGTCAAGTTTTTATTTATTTTTTTTTAAAGATTTATTTATTTATGCATACAAGCTGGGGTACAGGCCAGAGGCGTGGGGCGGCGAGAGGGTTTACCAGAGACAGAGTGGGGAGTAGCACAGGCAGATAGACGAAATACACTGCTGAGGTGAGCAGCGGGCGAGGCAGGAGAGGTCCGTGGCACCATGTGGGAATCTCCCTAGCTGGGCATCAAACTCGCATAGCTGCTGCCGACAGCTCCACAGCGCAGTGCTTAACTGCTGCGCCACCAGGGAGGCCCTGTCAAGTTTTTAAAAAGAGAAAAGACAGTATATTGTGAGAATAAAAAGGAATGGATAGTCTCATCCATTGCTGTTGAATATTGGTAAATTTCCCAGTGTGAGGTTTCACAGTGTGAAGGAAAAGCTTTACAAATGATTATATTTTTGGCCTAGTAATTCTGCCCTTAGGAATTTAAGCATCTGCTTAAGTAATTTCAGTATAGTAAATGGGAATAACTATAGGCTAGAAAGTACAATGTTGTTAAAAACTATGCTTAGGAAAAGACTGGGAAAATACACTAAAATGTTAAAGATAATTATCTATGGGTAGTAGAAAAATGAATTAGTTAAATTTTTTAATTCCTTGCTCCATAGTCTAAGCATTCTACATAAGTACACGTTGCTGTTATAAACTAAAAAGTAAACTGTTTAAAAACAATCCAGCAAGTCTTAATAGTTGTCTACTGAGAAAGAGATGGATACTTAAATTTTTGGAGAAAAAAATGAATCAACTTAGTTTACACCATAATCTGGGAGTCTTAAAGACCCAAAATTTTGTTCTATTTCTCCTGTTCCTGGGATGTGGGTGGTGGTAGTGACTGGCATTGGCAGGATTCTTGAGTCACCTGTCTTGATTCAGTATGGTCAGTGTCTAAATAACGGGGCCTTAAGTTCATTCTGTGTAATTCTATATGATGATGATAGATGTTGCTCAGGAATTCTTACCCATTTTTTCACCTCTGGAACAGATTTCACTCTGGTAGTCATAGTCTGGATGTTAGCAATTACTCTCTTGGAAGCAACCCCAGGAGAAATGGTCTACTGAGAAATAAATGTTTTCCTCCAAAAGCTTCTTAATTCCTTTTTTAAGTGGCTTCTTGGTTCTGTAGTTTATAATGTGTTACAGAAATTGGTCCTACTCCTTACATTTCTGCACAGTCCCTTTTGCTCTCAAAACTATGAACAGTGAGGTAGGAGAATCTTAAACAGAACTCCTAAAGTAACCCTTTATCTCTGCATGAGAGATGCCTCTTGTTCTTTATATAGAAAATATAACAGGTTTGATCCAGGAAGTCAGAAATACACAGTAGTTAAATGTATTTCTTAGTTAAATGTATTTGTTTACTTGGACATTTATAGAAATTCGCATATATGTCTCCTCTCTGCTTTAGGTTATCTACACAGTCTTACAGATATATTTTTTGATATTCAGAATACATGACTTAATTTTTTTAATTAACTCGGAAAAAAAGTTGACATGATACACAGTGGTCACTCAAAATGACTTTGAAAACCCTCAGGTAAAAAATTAGTCTTTTCTTAACCTGGAAGAAAAAGAAATAACACTAAAACTGTCCACCCTATCAGCTTTAAATATCAGAAAAAAAAAGAAATTTCTATTTCACCAACAGAAGAGTTGCTTTTCGTTTTGTTTTTTAAAGATTTATTTTTATTTATGCATACAAGAAATGGGGTTTAGGCCAGAGGTGGGGTGGTGGTGGTGAGAGGAGTCACCAGACACAGAGTGGGGAGCAGAGCAGGCAGATCTACTGAAATACATTGTTGAGGGGAGCAGCGGGGGAGGCAGGAGAGGTCTGCTGCGCCATGTGGGATCTACCTGGCCAGGGATTGAACTCGTGCTGCAGTGGCTGGGAAAGCTTCATAGTGCTGTGACTTAATCCCTTGCACCACCAGGGAGGCCCCAGTTTTCAGTCTTAGAGATATTTTTGTGTTGTTTTTTTTTTTTTAATGCCCATATAGTCATTGACATGTCTTAACTAAAAAGATTGTAAATTCATCTTTTCTCCCCTCCCTGAGAATCAGTGTTGAAACAATTATAATGTATTTGAGTGTAGTCTCTATACTATGTTTGATAAACAAATATTGGTACAATGAAGCTTGCTTGTGTTACTGGTTGCAGAAATAAACTGTTTATCTGGCAAGCTTTCAAATGTATTCTATGGGAATGATGGCACCAAGATTTACTACGAAGTTGTGCAGTGTGGATTTCATTCTGCCACTATCAAATGTACTCTGAGTGTTTCTTATGTTATATGGTCTAATCCCTTTTTAATCTTTAAAGAAACGTAAAACTAATGTTGCCACTTATTAGTCATTATTTCCTTACTATTGAAAGTTAATTTTCTATGCCCTTAGTTATCCTGCTTAAATTTCTGAACCTTATTATTCATACTATAGCATTATAGTGTGTTGTGTTTTATGATTTCCTTTTTTTTTTCAAATTTATTTATTTATGCATACAAGCTGGGGTACAGGCCAGAGGCATGGGGTGGCGAGAGGGTTCACCAGAGAGAGTGGGGAGCAGAACAGGCAGATCAACGGAAACACACTGCTGAGGGGAGCAGCGGGTGAGGCAGGAGAGGTCTGCCCCACCATGTGGGATTCTTCCTGGCCGGGCGTCGAACTCATGTCGTCGAACTCACGTCGTCGAACTCACGTTGCCGCTGCCGACAGCCCCACAGCGCAACGCTTAACCACTGTGCCACCAGGGAGGCCCTGTTTTATGATTTCTTAAGGTCCCTTTCCCCTGATTGATTATTCTCTTTAATGTGCTGTGAACAATGAAGAAAAAAAGAAACAAGATAGTAGAAAGGAAAGCTCTGGGTTATCAGTTCATAAGTAATCAAGACTATGATACTGTAATTCTGTTTCAGTGACTGCTGCTTTTTTGGTTATTCTATGTTTAAGGTGGTGGGAGTTATAAGGTGATGGGAGGTAAAAGAGTGAATGTAAAATGTTTTGTGGAATTTTTCTTATGAAACTTTTAACTCTGGATTAGATTATAGTTTATTTGCAGTGCTGTCTCTAGAATATTTTAGGTCCCCACCAAGTTTTAACTACTTCATTCTTTCCAGGTATATAGAATGAGCTTAGATATGAATGTTGCTGACTTGACTTCTTGTTGCAGACAAAACTTACCTGGGGCCCTTACTTATGGTTTTACATGCTTCGTGCTGCCACATCAACTCTCTCAGGTATTGCTTTCCTGTTTGAATATTACTAACTACTTACTGTAATATGCTTGAAGAACAAAAGCTCTGCCAAATGAATGTTTCCAAAATGAAGGAGAAACAGTAAGTTAATCTTTTGTTCTTAGTCTCTAGCTAACATTGGAAGATATTAATCTAACTTGTACTTCACCCAAAAACATTCTTTACCTTCCAGCTGTTTTTTTTAAGTACTGAAAAAATGACTTTATTAATGTAGTTGTGATTTTTACATTTTTGAATCTTCTTTTAACTATTTGTCATTTGGTCCCCTATTGATAACATTCTCATTCTTTGACTAGTTATTCCAATGTGTGTAGTTATAATTCATTTATTTTTTATTTCATTAATATTTAATATTAATATTTCATTTCTTAAGTTGAGATATCACTAAGTGATATTTGAAGGAATGAATTGTCAACTATTAAACATGTTCACTTTAAACATGGATTTTAAATCATAAAGTTTTCTTTTGCTTCCAACTTTTATTTCTTCATAGCTACTATCACTTTTTGTTTTTTAGTAGAGCTAATTTTGAGTAGTAATTCATTCGACATTTGCTGAGCACTCAATATATGCTATATAGTCTGGGAGCAATGAAAAGAACATGAGATTCACATTAAAACTTGGATTGCATTTTGAATCTGCTTTGTCAATTTGGGCAAATTCTGTAATCTCTCTATTCAGTGCCTGGCACATGGCAAGCACTCAGTGAGATTAATAGTACAAATTGTTCCTCTCCTCCAGCCCAATGACATCCTACCCCTTTGAAGAGTAGCTAAGAGTATATACATTTTTTGAAGAAAGGCATGTAGTAGATAATTAATACCTGGTGATGAGTTGTAATAAGAGATCTGAGCAGTGCTGGGCTTTGGGAGCCCAAAAGAAGTCACTGTTGCTTCTTGGGGGAAATCCCAGAAGGTATATGGGAGAGATACACTGAGTGTACATATACTTCTTGAGGGCAGGGAGTAGAATTTTGTATTGCTACAGTGTCTTGCACATAGGAAGTGCTCAAGAAATGTTTATGGAACTATGTTTATGCCGTTTAACTTTTGTATCTTTAGTGTGTGACTTTCTTGGAGAGAAGATTGCATCTGTTTTGGGCATCAGCACCCCAAAATACCAGTATGCCATTGATGAGTATTACCGGATGAAGAAGGAGGTGTGTCTCCTTGTTATATTTTCATGAAACAGTTTGGTTTATATGGACTTGATACATTGCATAATGAATACACATATCCTCCTAGCTGCCTAAAATAGCTCCCCTATGCTTAGCATTTCATTCTAGTCATTTGTATATTAAATTAGAACACTTTTTAGAATTTTAATAATAAATTCCTTAGGATCTTTGTGTAATATTTCATTGTGCTAAGTGCTTTGAGGTCTCATATGCATTATTTAATCTTTACACCTTTCTTTGGATTGTTATTTCAATTTTAAGATAAATAAGATAAACATTAAATCTTTCACTATTTTTCAAGAAAATGAATTGCGCAAATCAGGTAAAGCTAGAATATAGAGACCTAGTGATACGTTGAAATTTTGGAGAAATGGCAAGACTAATACTTTGTCACTGGAGTGCAGAGTACAGTGGGGGAAATGGCTGAAGATGAATCTGGAAATGTCAGCTGTTTATGTGGTTTAAAAATTCTTATGAACATATTTTTTTTTCTTTTAACACTACCAGCCTTATTTAGAAGAGCCTCATTACCTCATATCAACTATTTTTTAATAGTCTTCTAACTGGTCTCTTTCTTGTTCTCTGTCAAACACTAGATTAGTCTTCTGACAGGTTAGTCACTGTATCCTGACTATACATACAGCAGGGACCAACACAAATACCACCTCACCTCTGAATTTAGTTGTTCTAGAAGTTATTTATTCTTTCTTAATCTCTATAGTGCTTAACCCTTTCTGTATTTACTGTTTTTACATGTCTTAATTTCCCTCCTGGATTTTAAACTTCTTGAGGGCAGGGACTGCCTTATTTGTATAGTAGGTGATTATGAGAACATTAATTATGCTTACCATTTTGTGAACAGGCCACCTTGAAGTGATAGAATACAATTTGCTAGTTTTTATTTAGGTTAGAATTAAACTGAAAAAATATAGTCCCTGTCAAGAGTTAATTCAGCCTCATCTTTGCTTAGCAGTGCTGTATCAGTTTTAAAAATAACTACTTTTTCTTAACATGCATATAGAATAGCTTTTATTCCAAATTGGGAACAGGAGGCAGGGAAACATGTCTTGGCTTAATTAGATGAAACTAAATTGGACATGACACTGTTTTGGTTTATAAAAAGGAACCGCTAAAAGTGGGGGAACAAATACTATTCCTTTTGGTCATTTATATTTCACCTATCTTTGATATTTCCTATCTTAAGGAAGAAGAAGAAGAAGAAGAAAACAGGATGTCTGAAGAAGCAGAAAGACAGTACCAGCAGAATAAGCTGCAAGCTGATTCCATTGTTCAAACAGATCAGCCAGAAACAGTGGTATCCAGTTCATTTGTAAATCTCAATTTTGAAATGGAGGGAGACTGTGAAATAATTATGGAGAGCAAACAAAATCCAGTCACTATTCCACCGTAGAATGAAATGACTACCAAACTTCATTGTTTTTATACCAGGAACTTTCACATTCTCTATTTAGTGGGATCTAATACAGTTATTTATATTTTAAATTATTATCTGCAAAGGGAAAAATGTTTATTTGTAAACTCTTATATAGCAAAAGCCACATCTGAAATTTGGGTATTTGTACTGTGCTTTTACTGTATGTAAAATTAATGCTTTGTTTTTAAAATGAACTTTAAAAAAAAAGTTAAGGACTGTCTAGAGTCCTAACCAACAATTAAGAAGAGTTAGATTATCAAGCTTCCTGTTACTTGTATAAAAGAAAAAAAAGTTATTAAGGCTAATTGGAGTTGATGTTTATCTCAGATTAAAATGAGGATATTCCCCCTTAGGTTTTCTCTTGTCTTACACATTCGTGTATCTAACCATAAATTTCATACTAAGGATGTGTGTGCAATAAAAGCAAGATAAAAGCACTTTGAATTTTCTTTGCTTGAGAATAACTTAATTTTCTGGAAAGGTTTATAACACCAAATATTAAGATGGGTTTTAATTTTTTATGCAGCTTTATCTTATTCTTTTTCTGTTATTCAAATTAATTAACTAGCTGTGAACATATGTTAACACTAGCTGTGGTATGGTTTTAGTAATGTATTTGTATTCAAGTGGTAACACCTAATAATTATTCACATGACTTTGTCACTCATTCAGCCCCTTGTGTCTCCTGTGGACCAAGTAGTTGCAGAGTGGGGGTAGGACTAGGAGACAGATGAAGACTTAACTCAGGGGCAATGGTAGCATAAGGAAGCCACCTCTCAATCACTACTCTGAAGTAGTAGTGAACAGTTTACTTGACCGAGGTTGGCCATCCCTCTACCTACTGTGCTATTTGCAAAGCCTTACAAAATTATGTAATAAGAAACTAATTTAAAAATTTTCAGATTTTTTTAGGATCTTACAAGGTATCTATATGATGTTGATTTATAACTGAATGTGGGTAAGGAAGACTGTGAAGTATTTCAGAAATGTTGCTTTTAAAGCCTTTTCACAAACTTAAAAGAGCTTTTATAGGTTGACTCTAAGTAGCCTTCTAAACAGCACTAAGTTTTCAGTCTTACATATATACGTAAAATATGGCTTCAAAGAAACTCACAAGATGGTCTGTTATTGATATGTATTATCAATAGAATATGAATAGCTAAGTTCAACTGAAATTGGATTTAGTAAAGACTCATTAGGAATCTTGAATTACATGGACTCATAGTATAGTGGTTTATTTTAGTCATATGTATGAATTATCATTTAGTGTTCAAAGGATTAATCTTCAGATTATATAGTTAATGTCACGTAAAGTTAGTTTACCAGTAGCACAACGTACTAACTTGACATCTTTCCTCAAATTTGTTTTTAATTTCAAGATAGTACCTCCAACTCATTTATTTGGTTATCCGGTGAAGGCATGCATATCTAAAGGTGATGTGAATCTTCTCTCCCTGGAGGCACTGCATCTAAGGGTTTATTTAGAAACTTTTCTAATTGTAATAAAAGATAGGCAATATCTTAGCAAAGTTTTATTTCTTGAATTTTACTTTCTCCTGTCCAACAATGGTCAATTTAATGTTCGTATATCAATAGCTATTCACTGTGCCTTAAATTTTATACATTATTTATGCAAGCTCTAAAATTTCCCATAAATGTATTAAATAGTTTTGTCTTTTTTTTCAGCCTCTTTTACTTTTTCTTCCTTTTCAAACCCTTTTAATAATTATTATTCCCTCTGGCTTATAGTTAATGATATTCTGTTCTCGTCTAATTTTTATCTCAATGAGAACCTTTACATGGAATTAACAAATTCTCTAACATGTTCTTAACAAAATGAAGTTGCAATTTGAAAAATGTAATCTTGGCACTAGATAATAAAGTGAGACAAACTTTTAATACAATTATTTTAATTAAAGTAAAATACTAACTTTTGTAACTTTCTATTAAACATGTACAAACATTCCTAACCCAGAAATGACATGGCTATACTCTAACAAATGGGGAAGTCTGTAATCTTGGATATATGTAATCCTTTAGAAAATTAAATGATCACAACCACAGTGTAATTTACACTATCTTTCAAATAATGACATTCTTAATGACTAATATAAGAAATACTCCATGGCAACGTTCTATGTGTGTAAAGACACTGGTTTAAAGTGTGTTTCTCCTACCAATCATACCTTCCATATTTTGGTTAAGTGGAAGTGAAACCAGAATTTAATACCTCCTAAAACAGTATTTGGTCTTGTTATTTCCAGATGATTAAAAAATCACCAGAACATTCCAACAACCAGAAATTTGCTGTGTTCTATAGAGGTAAGAAGTATTTTATTTAGACCTTCTCTAAGGATTCTGCTGCAAAGGTTCTGAATGCAACATTCAAGCTTATCTTAATCAATACAGGCTAGTCTTCTAGAGATCATGTATCATCAAGGTCTACTGAGTTTTCAGTGTCATTTGCAACAAGGGCTTCTCTATTCTCATAAGTCCAGAAGCCATTGAGATCAATTAGAATGGTGGTAACGGTATCTCCTTGATTACTGTTAATTAAATCCTGAAGAGAGATTTTTAAAGGATCCTTTGGTTTTACCATGTCAAATATTTCATCCTGCAAGAGAAAAAAAAATACTATGAAATGTAGTATCTAATACTTAATTTCTATCATACAGTGTTCTAAAAATCAGGGCTTGCATTTGACCTGATTTAGAATTTGTTCTCATTGTTTCATTTAACAGATAGTCTTTATGTACAACACAGCACTTTATTGGAAGATTCCTTAGGTTTGTGGTAACTGTTACTCATAAAGGGATAAACTGAGACTCAGTTTAATCCAAGCTAGAGAGCAAAGTAGTGATAAAACACTATCAGATAATCCAGTTTTAACCAAGTGTAAGATAAAGGGCTACTTTGGCTTAATATAAATGAAATTATGCGACAGGCAATTTAAGATCTAGTAATTTTAAATTACTACCAACCTAGAAAAGGAAATTTCACAAACACTTAAGATTAAAAGTTCATACATTTTATTTGCCTGAATTGTCTTCATCAATATTCTTTGAATATATGTCAACTAACTCCTTTTATTTCTCTGTTGTTTCCTAATTGGTGATAAAGCAAGGTCTTATGTTCGAATTTAGGTAAGAGTAAAAACTTAAATGTTTCAGAGCCAGGATAATAACAAAGCTTCATTTCCAGAATTGATGTCAGCCTTTTATTCTAGACATAGGATGGGTGTGTGAGTGGATAAGGGGAATTCTGTATTAAAGAATTATGCTGAATATCACTAAATTGTGGTAAAACTTACTGGACTAGGTAGATAGAAGGAAATCTTCTATATTATGAAGTGTACTAGATTAATATTATAAGGAATGTAATACCAGTTTCCTAATATTTCTGTAGTACAATTACTCAAGAGCATTTAGAATTTAAGGAGGCAAATTACATTTTTTAAAGATTAGGACAATCCAGGTAAATGAAGTGTATAACTTTTAATCTTTTATATTTGTGAAACTTCCTGTTCTAGGTTGGTAGTAGTTCAAAATTACTAGATCTTATAGCGTGTTGTATAGCTTCATATTATCTCATTTATATTAAACCAAAATTGCCCTTTATCTTATACCTGGTTAAAACAGGATTGGTTTTTTGAATACATTAGTCAGCCTTAACCTGAATCAGTACTGGATACTAAATGCTTTTCATAATTGATGAAAAGTGTGATCAACCCTCTAGAACAGGAACCTGTTCTAGTTCTACTTTCCTATCAAACTACAAGCCTCCTCATTTCAACTACTCTTACCAATATTCTTTACTTCCTTGAACTTGCTCCACATCCAGTCAACAAAATACAAATGCTGCACCAGTGTAACCAACCTTTTTTGACTACAGCACAACTTTTGGGAACTTCAGAAAAAAATCATACAAGACTGCAGATACTGCTATTGTATAGAGAATGGTCACCAACCTCAAATGGGCCTTTAATGTGACATACCAGTTATTCTGCTCTGATTAATGCTAAGTAGTAGCATGTGTTTGAAATAATGATAATTCTCAAATTGTAGGACTTTAATAAACTAAAAGTATGCTTGAACATAATTAGTTCTCAAGTGAAAAATTCATTTTACAATACAGTAGAACAGATTTCTAAAGGATACAGCTAAGACTTAATTTTCATTCAAAATGAGGCACTGCTGACTACTAAATCATGAACTACATAAAACTTTAGATCAAATGTTATCTCTGTTTCTAATTAACTATCAATTCAAAACAGTTCAGAACAAATAACAGCAAATAATTGATTTGGCTCAGCACTTCATAGGCTGTTTTCATATAAAATTTCATTTAATACAAATGATTTTCTGGTATTAATGAAATTAAAGGAAAAAGTAACCTTGACATCTTGAAAGGAAACAGGATCTTGTCCATGGATCTTCATTAGTTCTTGTATGGCCTGTATTTAGTAAAAATACATCTGTAAATAAAAAATAAAATATACAATAGCTCCCTTTCTATCAACTGTCTAGAACAGGAACCTATTTTAGTTCTACTTCCTTTCCTATCAGACCACAAGTCTGATCATATCAGTCACTCTTATCAATATTCTTAACTTCCTTGAACTTGCTCCACATCCAGTTAACAAAATCTAAATGCTGCATCAGTGTAACCATCAACCATTTTAGACCTATAACAGAACTTCAGAAACTTGAGAACTTCAGAAAGAAATCATACAAGACTACAGATTATTGCTGTTACATAGGGAATGGCCACCAACCTCAGGTGGGCCTTCAACGTGACCTAGCAGTTATTCGACTCTGAATAATTTGGAATCTCTCCTCCCACCCTGTACTTTGCCTTTTACTTCACCAAAAAAAAATGGAGGTAAGCCTCCATTAAACTCTTTTATGAACTTTAACAAGAAAACAGTGACTAAAGAAATACCAGTAACGCAGATATACTAATATTTTATGTGAGAGCCAGTCACTGAAAATGTGAAGCTTAAAATTTTTGGTAAATAGTCAACTAAACATGTTCCAGGTGCCTACTCTATAGGTGTGCCATTGATAACAGATTGTGCACAGGGACTCTCCTTGAGGGAGATGAGAACTGTGAGTATACACTCAACTACTAGAGACATAGTCCTGGATGGTATGATCTCTAGAGTATACCATCCAGGCGATTTTTTTCACTGGGATATTAATGTACAAAAGCTTGATGAGCAGTCTAGGATGCAGGCTTCAGCACCAGTTAACTTAGTTTAGCACATACACCCAAGCCTAGATAAACTTTGATGATTTTCAAATAAATTTTCAATGTGTTATATAAATAAAATTCTAAGAGTAGAGGTTATAAGAAATCCTTATGGGAAAAGGTAGAGCTTTTAAAGATGTGTTTACTTTGCTTTCCTATAACTGAATTTTCATTTACTAGGTCTGCCCCATATTGGAGGCATCCCTGTGATTGCTTAGTATTATCTGAATAATTAGATAAATGTAAATACTGCAACAGTGTAACCATCAATAGTTTTAGACCTAAAATATAGCCACTGTTTTAAGGATATGTAGCATTCAATTTTTCAAAAATGCACCTTATACTGGATTGTAGTTTATTCTAATACTGTTCATTACTACCTAGAAAACTACAATGGAAAGCCTTTTAGGGAATTTATCATGAAATTATAAAATACACACTATGAAACTCAGAAACCAGATAAAGTTATTTTAAAAGTACTGAAAATTTTTAAGTGGAAAAGAAAAGGCCTCTGAGAAAAAAATGGTTTATGACAAAAATGTGAAAATTGTATAAAAAAATATATATATGGTTAACCTTAACCATATAAAAGTAACAGTCTTTTAAAAACCAGCTATAGAATCATGGTAATGGAATTTTACTATATAAAACTCTTCCATCAAGTAGAAAAGTCACCATTCAGATTAAGGAAGGATTTGTTTTATAAAAGCAGATAGTCCTGCTTTTATACCTTCTACATCTAATGCTTATCAAGCTATGAAATTTCACATCACAGCTTATCAAGTTATTCTGAGACTAAGGCACAAATAAGTACTTAGCAAATCTGTTTCACACTGAAATGCAGCAAATAATTCTAGCCAGTTTCATAATATTATTTTGCAGTACAGCAATTATAAACGAATTTACAAATACCAAAGTATAAAAAACTTGTGGAAAGGGGCTACCTCTTTTTGAGCTGTTTAATTAAAGCTTTAATAGGATTTCATACAATAGTTTTTGATCACTAAGAGCACAGAATTCCTCATGCATATTCCTATTTCCAGTAGCTAGTAAACAGCACTTGACATATATTTATGCACTTATTTAATATCCTACATTTAATCAACTTTATTAGCTCATTTATATTTTTTAAAAATAGAAAAAGGAAAACAAAAAAGATTTCCTTCTGAAATCTGTTATACAGTTTTGTTAAACTTTAAAAGTTAGATAAAACTGAGTAGATAATTTAAACCAAGTGATAGAAAAAGAAAAGAAATAAACCAAATGGTATTATATTAAGGAATGATGACTCATTATATAAGTGAGACTTACCCTAAAAAAGTAATTAAGTGAAAAGACATTCAGATAGCCTTTGTTCTCAATATCAAGCAATTTGAAAATATATTGCAGAGCTGCAGGTTCTTTTCGGTTTTCTAATGCAAGGACAAAATCCAGGTAAGTCTTATAGTCCTATAGAAAAGGAAATGATATTCATTAGCCGTCTTAGTTGAATTCACTTTTCAAATGAATTATGTGATTTGAAGCTATTTTACAATCAAAGGTGGCATTTTTAATATGGACTAGAAATCCATTTTTGTATATTTAAAGTTGGTTTTAGGAATTCTACAAGCAGTTACTCTGTGCAGTTTGAGGACACAGTTTTCTTATGAGATTTGCTGGGTTAAACCATAATTTTCTTTCACTATGCTTTTGAAATTGAGAGTGAATAAGTCATTGTACATTGTCACTATCTTCATTTCAGTGTGATCATTTAGGAAAAAAACAACCACAACAAACTTATTGGAATGAATAGGACAGTATAATTAAATAGCTGTTTTGAAATACTGTAAAATTTAAAAATCAGATGATTTCTAATAAGTCATTTTAAAATACCAGATATTCTACAGCAAACTGATACTGTTCTGATTTAAAAAAAAAAAAAAAAACAGAGAAAGACTAAAAAACATGAAGAGAACAGAAAGCTTTCTCTACGAAAAAGGGAAACTCATACTACTTTTCACTTGGTAAAAGTAGTAAAATACTTGGCTGATTCTTAAACATTGTTTTATATTGGAAAAGGTTTTTTTAGGCTAAGATTAAGACTTCCTTTCCTCATAAATTGCAGTTTAAAGAATTCAAGAGATGGCAGCTTCAGCTTAGTCCAATTTCATCCATGTTGTAGCCTCTGATTTTGTTAATTCACCAAAATCATTATTATACTATAAGATCCTCATTATCAACTGCAGATAACTGTGAGAGTCATAATTAAGAGATTCTGCACCTTCCCCCCCACCTTCTTTTGCAGTTGGCTTACAGTGGTGTTATGAAAACTCTTAGTGACGCTAAATCATAAAACCAAAACCCAATTCTCTTCTAACAATGTAAGCATTATTGCTTTGGAAAACTTACTAGATCCTTAACATGCTTTTAACATCAAGACTAGTAATTTGAAAGTGCCATTTAGAGTAATCAACATTGTTAAAATAAAAGGACAAAAGCATGTCAGTAAATGTTTACCTACTAATATAGCTACTTATGGAAATGCAAACTGATTCTTGATACTACATCAGACATGGCAATGTAATGAATGAACTATATGAAAACAGTGAAAAGGATTTGTCAGTTTTTCCAATTTTTTCTTTACTAGCCCACATTCCTCAACAAAAGGTGCAATACCAATGAAATGGACAAAATATTAAAATTATCTAAATGCTTTGATTCCACAGGGAATTAGTTTTTTTTTTATTATTTATGCATACAAGAACTGGGGTGTAGGCCAGAGGTGCAGGGCATGAGGATCCGCCAGAAACAGAGTGGGGAGCAGAACAGGTGGATCTACTGAAATACACTGCTGAGTGGTGCAGCAGGTGAGACAGGAGAGGTTTGCTGCACCCTGTGGGTCAGCTCCCTGGCCAGGGATCAAATACCTGCTGCAATGGCTGGCAATAGCTTAATAGCACTGAGACTTTAACCCCTGCACCACCAGGGAGGCCAAGGGAGATAATGTTTTTACACAAATTTACCTTAAGATCAAAGAATCTGAAACCTAAAATAATTTGACCAGTTCATACTTTGTAAGATACTGTTTACACACTGATATAAAAATGATGCTGTATCAAAACAAACCCACACTTAAACGGACAGTAGATCTACCCATCTACAGGAGCAAAGAGTATACACTGGGGAAAGGAAAATCTTTTCAACAAATGGTATGAGAAAACTGGACAGCTGCATGCAAAAGAAAAGCAGAAACTAGACTATCTCATGCCACATACAAAAATTAACTCAAAGTGGATTAATGGCCACCATAAAATAAAACAGGCAAAACACTCCATGACTAGCTTCACAGATGTCTTCGGGGTCTCTAATAGCAAAAATAAACAAAGGGGCTATATTGAACTATAATGCTTCTGCACTGGAAATGAAACTACCATTAAAACAAAAGGACACCCTACTGAATAGGAGTAAATATTGCACACCACACATCTGACAAGGGGCTGATATTGAAGATCTACAAAAAAATTAACAGAACCCAACAAAAAGAAAACAGAGAATCTAGTCAAAAATATGGACAAAAGAAATACACTTCTTCAAAGAAACAGATGGCCAGCAGGCATATGAAAAATGTTTAATCTCACTTACCAGGGAAATACAAGTCAAAACACAAGAGAGCATGTCACTCTAGTGAGGATGGCCCAACAACAAATGCTGGTGAGCGTATGGAGAAAAAGGAACCCTGTATACTGCTGGGGGAATGTAAGCTGGTCCAGCCTCTATGGAAAGCTGTATTAAGGTTTATCCCAACAATAAAAACAGATCTACTATACAATCCAGGAATTCCACTTGAGGTATCTACCCTAAGTACACAAAAACATTTAGTCTGCGGGGATATGTGCACTTCTATGGTCACTGCAGCACTATTTACGACAGTCAAGTTACGGAAACAGTCTGAGAGCTCAATGACAGATTAGTGAACTAAGACATGATGTCGCGCGCGCGCGCGAACACTACTGAGTTATATAAAGGATGAACTCTTGCCTTTTGGGATGAAATGGTTGGAACTGGAGGGGATTATGCTAAGTGAAATTAGCCAGAAGGACAAAGGCAAATGGCTGATTTCATTCATATGTGGAAGATACACAAACAGGGGATCAGAAATAAACTGACCCTAGAAATCTGACTATAGTATTGAGCAACCAGAGAAGAGAGGGAGGGGAGAGAACAAAGAGGGGAAGGGGGCCCAGTGGACTATGGTGGAGGGCTATGAGTGCTTTGGTGGTGGGTGAGAAGTGGTAACACATAGCTGTAGTGATGTGAACCTAGACTCTGAATCATATACAATGCTGTAAACTGATGTACTTCAATTAAAAAATTAATGTTCTATCAAGTCAAGAAAGGGGATTATGGAGGTTTTGGGAGCTTAAATTTTTTTTTTAATTTTATTTTGGTGCAGGCCAGAGGAGGGGTGGGGAGGGACAGCAGAGTGAGAGGATTCACCAGAAGCAGAGTGGGGAGTAGAACAAGCAGAATGACTGAAATACACTGCTGAGGGGAGCAGTTGGTGAGGCAGGAGAGGTCTGCTGCGCCATATGTGGGTTACTCCCCGACCAGGGATCGAACTCAGGCTGTGGCAGTGATAGCGCTGAGACTTAACCCCTATGCCACCAGGGAGGCTCCTGCGAGCTTAAAGTTTAAAAACTCATTAGAGATTTTAACTACCATTTCTCCATCATAAGTGAGACACTCCTGGAAAACTCGGTCTAGGAAGACATTGGTCATGGTTGCTGTTCCATAGCGGGAGAGTTCTTCTTTGCTGAGCATGCCATTGTGATCCTTATCAAGGTTCAAATACTGGCCTTGGGAAGAAAGATGATAAAAAGACACTTATGACCAAAATAAAATTCTAATTAAAAGACAAATTACACACTAACAAAGTTCTGTTATTGGTGAATATTCTGATTTTCAATTAATTATGTCACAGTTAGGGTAGAGCACTAGTACCAGCTATCACAGCAATCTCTATCAGAATAGCCATAAAGTCAGAACCAGAGCAGGAAAATCCTTGGGTTCGTTTACTTGTATCATTCTTTGTTGCCAGTTTGCAATCCTTTTAGAACTTTCTTAAGTTTCTAAATTAGATGGAGGTGTAGGGATCAACAAAAAGCACTGAAAAGCTGGCACTTGAAAGGAGAAGTCAAGGATGCCAAAACAAGCCAGAAGACCACCCAACAGAATAATGTAACAGATTAATGAAAGTCAAGAAAAAAATAAGACAGGTCCGAGAACACCTCCCTCCTCTGGACCAAGAGAGCATTTCATCACAATGCAAAACCACAATTGACAGTTGATATTCATAATGATGCTCTTGAGTCAAGAAAAAAGGACCAAATTATGTTCTGTATGTTCTATTAATGAGTTAAGAAAGAACTTAAAAAAGTTAAAAAAATTATAGCATTGGTATTTAAATAAGTAAACTTTAGTAATACAGAATACCAGCTCTTAAGCTAGTTAAAATACTCTGATTTTAAGATAAATTATCCTGTGTATAACACTATCTTTTGACTACCAATTAACTTGAGAAACATAAAATTTAAATTTTAGCATTATGATAGGAACCTACCATAAACCCTCAGGGCAGAAGGAGCAGAAAACCAATTTGTTTCTTGACTCTCCTTTGACAGTTCTTCATCCCTTAACTAAATGAACAGACATAATTAGAAAATAGCAAGTGTCAAGTGATATAATTAGATAATTTAAAAACATTTACCTCTAATAAATCATCTAGGAAGCTGCATGCTAAAATATCTTGAATTTTTATCTTCCCTTTGAAGAACAAAGAAACACAGTAACTATTTTCATTTAAAAATAAAAGCAATTCAATTTTATAAAGGCAAATATTTTAGAAAAGCAATCACAATTGATAAATTGATAATTTTAAGGCTTTGTAGCTCTTATGTTCCAAAGTCCTTATTACATACTACTATGAAGAGGGAACTGTGCAGAGAAACATTTAATAAAATCTCTAACTTATGTCTACTTGTATTATCTCCAACTATACAAATCTAACTGGTAATTCTTTCCAGAATTTCACTGGTAGCAGATTCCAAAAAAAAAGCCATGTTGAGTATTTAACAGCAGATAGATAGGATTTTGAATGCCTTCTAGATAGGTAATCTATGTCTCAAGTTGCTTTGCACATTTAAAATAGCTTCCTTATGGAGTTATGAGAAGGAAATGAAAGACTAAAATGTTTTGCTCTCTGCTTACTACATAATAAAATCAAAGCTGTTAGCTGTTATTATTTTGTAAATTTCAAGGGGAAAAGATGCGTATATGTCTACCATGGAGGCACTGAAAAAAGACTGTCAGCTACTATGTACTGTGATTGTTTCACAGTTGAATTTTCCAGGACAGGAGGAGAATGAAAGACTGTGATTTCATCCCTCTGCCTCAGTCATATGTATTTAAATCTATCAGGTTAGGTTAATGTACTGTTAGTGAGGCCAAATTTATAATCTGGCTCTTAGGATAGTTAACTTGAGAAACAAAAAGTCCATCATGGCTGAAAGGTTCTCCTATCTTCCAACTCATGTTCATCATCAAAAAGCCCAATTCTCCAATATGAAACATATCAGAGATAGCAAATTATATTAGAATAACTGGCTTCTTAGAACTGGAAGGCGCCACAGATTCCTCAGTTTATACATCATTTTAGAGATGAAGAAAAAGTAAAAGGTTAGATAACATGACCATTGCCACACAGCTGTTTACAGTGAGTGTAAATAAATCTTTTTTATATATATATATATATTTTTATTTATACATACAAGCTGGGGTACAGGCCAGAGGCGTGGGGCAGCGAGAGGGTTCACCAGAGACAGAGCGGGGAGCACAACAGGCAGATCAGAAGTACACTGCTGAGGGGAGCAGCGGGCGAGGCAGGAGAGGTCTGCCGTGCCATGTGGGATTCTCCCCGGCTGGGCGTCGAACTCGCAACTCCGCTGCCGACAGCTCCACAGCGCAGTGCTCAACCACTGTGCCACCGGGGAGGCCCATTAAATCTTAAAAGTTATGTATTAAATGGCAATAACATGTTAGGAAAATAAATTATATTTTCAAGATTTTCCTTTCGCTACTGAGTGTTAGAAGTAATAATACGCTTATAATATCTAAGTTAGATAAGATTTTCTTTTACCTGTTCTTAGAGGGTCTAAAAAGAAGAAAAACTTCCTAACAGCAGTACAGACATAAAAGGAGTAAAAAGATTTTTCCAGCCCATCTAATTGTGGCAGAGTAGGGATAAGTTCCAATATGTAGTTTTCTAAGTCCTGAAACAACAAAGCAAAATAAAACTTTTAAGTGTTAAACATCTGATCTTGTTTCTTCATTAGATACTGGACTGTAATTTCAGTGCTAAAAATTAGTCAGCATTAATAGTACCATGAATGATGAAATAAACTCATTAATTATGTTAGTGGTGAAACTGTATTAATTGTTTTATTTAGTTTTATTAAGTTTCAACATTTTTTTTTAATTAAAGATTTATTTATGCATATAAGAACTGGGGGGTAGGCCAGAGGTGCAGGGTTTGAGACAATTCACCAGAGAGAGTGGGGAGCAGAACAGGCACATCTACTGAAGTACACTGCTGAGGGGAGCAGCGGGTGAGACAGAAGTCTGCTGCACCACGTGGGAAGCTCCCTGGCCAGGGATTGAACTCAGGCTGCAGTAGCTGCAGATAGCTTCTTAGTGCTGAGACTTAACCTGCTGTGCCACCAGGGAGGCCCTCAACATATTTTAAAATAGGTAGTATATACTACATAGTTCCAAACTCAAAAGAAACAAAAAAAATTTCAGTGAAAAATCTCCTTCACACTTGTTTTCCTCTCCTCTCTATTTTGACCTTTTGATGTATGGTTCTAAAAATAACTGATGTACATACAAGTGAATACATATATTTGTCTTTTATGTATATTTGTCTTCCTTTTTTTACATAGAACATAGCAGCATAAGATGCAAATAATTCTGTATTTTACTTTTAACACTTAATATTATACTTTGCTGTCATTCCACATTAGCTATCAAAAGGCTTCTACTTTTAAAAGATAGTTTGTATTATTTCACTGTATGGTTTACCATAATTACTTAATTATGAGTAAATGCACAGAGGGGTGGCAGAATATTTTAAATTTTTGATGGAAACAATAGCAATACCTGCATACATTAGAACAAAATTACATAACAGATGTTGCAGTGAGCTAGAGATATGGGGTCAAGGTAATTCATATTTTTAAAATTAGATCAAAACATATTTCTTTTGATGATATCTATTTATGTAAAGCTAAGTTTTTGGTGGTTGCTGTGATAAAGCAAGTACAAGATGAAAATGAGTGTGGAAGAGGAAGTAAAGATGACTGTGTCCGATCAGACTCTCAGATTGAGCAGATAAAGAGTGTTCCCCAAGGGCACTCACAGTCCACTAGTAACTGCTAGTTAAGAATGAAGTAAAAGTTTTATTTCCTTTTAATTTAAGTGCATTGTTTTTTCACATGGCTAATAGGATAAAAACTTTAATAAATATCTACATTGTTGAGAACTAATTAATAAATGAGACTTTGGGTTTTCTTTTAGTCTATAGGTACTATGAAAAAAATTACTGACACACTAAGGGCACCATGACAAAAAGTTAGGAAAACTGTGACCTATTTTACATTAATTCATTAAAATCATTACTATCTTTTTGATCTTTTTCAATCTCATAGATGAAAAATGCTATTTTAGTATAAATCCTTTTTGGTACTTATTATGTGAAGCCATTTTTAATAGGATTAGGAAGCATTTGTATGTTGTTTTCTGCAAATTATGTCTTTTGCTCAGTTTTGTATTGGATTAGCAGTCATTGTCTTCTTAATTTCTAGGAGCTTTTCCTACATTAGGATAATTGGTCATATAACTGACTGAGTTTCAGATATTTTCCCAGTTTGTTTTCTTTATGATGAGCTTTGTTCTACAGATATTTTTTAATTTAGCTGAATTTGTTTTTAGACTTTCAAGTTGTCATATTTAAAAAGGCTTTCCCTACCCCAAAATTATGTATTTAAAACTCTCTCATGATTTCTTACACTTATTTTAACAACAATTTTATATTCCCTTTACTGTAAAGTAAGTTTCCAGTGGATGTGACACTTTATAATTTAAGTTGTAGAACAGACGGCATCTCAGTTTGGTTATGTCCAAAGTGTGATATCATCATACCCAACCCTTGTCCTCACTCATTTTTCCCTATTCCAGCAGTTATCCAAAATAAACAAAATCATCTTTAGACCTTCCGTTCACTAAGGCCTCTTACTACCAATTTCTAATCCAGCAACAAATGCTACTGTTATTTTTGGAGTGTTTGTGTCCAAAATACACATTGAATTAATCTATTACTGGATTTTTCTATAGCAATCACCCTTCTCTGGGTCACTATCATCTGTCTCCTGGACTACTGCAGAAACTTAATTATTCCTTCTTTTCACTCTAGGCGCCTTACAATCCAACCCAATACCCAGAGCGATCTTTTAAAATGTAACCCATACCCTGAAAGATACAGCTTAAAACTTCCAGTTGCTTCCCACTAGTTCTCAAAATCTAAATTCTTTGTCATAGCCTAAGAGAGCTATGAGATGGGAGAGTGGGGAGAAAAAAATAATAGTGTATCTCTGTAATTATGTTTAAAAGGGAGTAATTTTCTCTTTATAACAGAAAATATTTCTCAAAGAAAATAAATATTTCTCCTAATATCTATATGAGGCCCCTGCCTACTTCTCTAACTTCATGTCCCACTACTCTAACACTTGCTCCTATGCTATAAGACACAAAGGCTTCCTTCTTTTCCTAGAACAGGTCAGATATAACTTTGGGGACACTGAACTTGTTCCTACTATACTATTCTATACTATACGGCACAGCACGGCATGGCTCTTTCCTCATCCTTCATTGCTAAAACCAATCCTGATCCCAAAGAAGCACCCCTTCCATGTTATCTAAAATAGCCCCAGCCCTAGTCATATTCTTTTATTTTCTCCACAGAATTTGCCACATTTGAAATTATCTTACTTATTCTTTAGCGTCTCCCAACTCTGCTAGGAAAAAAAGCTCTGTAAGAGTAAGGCTTAAAATAGTACCTGGCACAAATTAAGTTTTTAGTAAAGTCTTAATAAGATTTAATAAGTGAATAAAAGTTTGCCTATACTCAAATTATAGGTGTTGGATCTGGAAATCACTATCTTTTAAATAAAAATGATACAAAGTCTGATTTAAAGTGGCTGATTTAAAGTGGCAAAGTGCCAAGGCTAGGAGAAATAGGTTCTTCCTTTGAGAGAAATGTTTTCTTTCATTAAGAGAAGGAAAAATTACTCCCTTTTAAACGTAATTACAGAGATACACTATTATTTTTCTCCCCTCACTCACCATCCCTCTTTCAATTTTTATTCCCATTTCAGAAAGACGCAAGACAAGCAATTAAAGGGAAGTGTGTCTTATAAATAAAGCAGCTGACAAGAATCTTCAGAGTCATGGAAGTACTCGAATATCTGATATGGGGAGGGGGAGAGAGAGAGAGAGAGAGGGGAGATGAACTTTTATTGTCAAGTTGATGTGAACCTTAAAGGACAAGAATTGTACTGTGTTCCCAGGAACATTTATGAGTATAAATGTTAAATATGTGGTAACAGATTCTATTTGCAAAAATCTGGATAAAACATACAGTAACAACTTTTACCAGGAAACAAACTGTAACAGGGAATTTTGAATTTCTCTAAACTGTGCATTTGAATATTTAACACTTTGTGGTCTGCTCACGTATTAGTACGTGTTTTTGTCACCAGTATCAGGTGGCCGTTCACATATTAGTATGTGTTCATCTAGTCTCTGGTTTTTCATGCCACGGTGGATTTATTTGGAACTATTAGGAGCTATTTCTTTGATCGTACTCAGTCTAGAAGCTTTACACACTGTTTTGGTGAAAGTGTAAGGTGTTTTATGAGAGATATTACAGTTTGTTTTAATATCCAGTAGTTCAGGAGCTGTGTGTGTTTTATTGAATGCTTACACCATTCATGCGGTGGCACAGAATATGGCCGGCCCCAAGGGCTGGTAAATTTAAAGGGCACCGGCACACAAAGTGTTAAGTGTTTCACTAACCTGGTTCAAATTTAAGCCTAACTGCCTTCTTTTCCCCTTATAAGTCTAAAAAGAGACTACATGTTGAAAATCCTTGCTGAAAAGTAGCAGGTCCATATACTTTAAATATCCGTACTTAAAAGAAACATAGCTACTTGAATCATGAGGCTACAATTCTCTGTTGATAACTTGGCCTGACTACATTAAATACCTAATAGGAAATAAAGTCTCTTGATAATGTACCTTACAACAAAAATTTACAGTGGGGAATATAGTGACATTATTTTTCTGTTTCCTAAAAAAGGAAAAATTCTGGGACCTTACATTAAAAAAGTCATACATTGATAACACTCATGAATAACCCAAAGTTTCTCACTGTTTCTTCTATGGTTTTTAATCCTGTTACGATATGACATTCTTTTAATTTTCTCCTTTAAATGGCTTTTTTTTTAAAGCTTGGGAAGAAAGACTCTAACAAGAAATTTTTGTGATTAATATTTAAAAAGTTTTTTTTTAGTAACACATGCTGTTTATATAAACAAACTATAAGAATCACCTATAATTCCACTACTGGTTATGACTACAGTAAGCATTTAAGTGTCTATCATAGCTATGAAATAAGTTAATACTTACAGATTCCCGAAGGTACCCTTGTCCAGCAACATCATATAAACTGAGTCCTATTCTTGTTTGATGAAGCCAAACTGACAATAAATGAGAAAATGTAATTAAGATCTGTGTCCCTTATTACATGGACAAAAGAAGATAAAGAACCAGATTAAAGGGATAAACCATCCAAAATTTCTATACACATATTTCTTTTCACTTATTTTAAGTGTATTCAAGAAAAAAACCCAAACACACCATAAAATTAGTGGCAGATTTCAAATCTTCTACCATGTCTAGAGCAACAGTAAAATTGATGCCCTGAAGGATATTGTTCTTTACCTATTAAACTTGGTATTTTTCCAAACAAGGATACTGAGTGTAATATTATACCTTCATTTAAACAGCTTTTATGCTACTGAGATTAATTGCAATAACCAAATATCAGTTAAAGAGGGACACGCAGGACTTCAAAGATCATTACGGGACTTAGAGGAATCATAACAAATTAAAGTTGCTTAATAAAAACTCCTTGCATCTGCTGCTTCAGCTGTGACTTGAGACTATCTTCTCAGGCAACTCAACCTGTAATATACTTATCAAATACAATATATTATACCTGTAATATATATTGGTGAAATAAAATTACCATTGAATTAAAATGATTTCAAACCACTTAATTAAAACACTTGGTTCAGCTTTTTTCTTAACATATTTTTAATGAAGTACCTTTTCTTTACATTCTTGTTAATTTTTGATAGTCTAGGATTACTCTCCTCAGGTCACCATACTTCTCCCTTCACCAAAGCACCCATGGCATCACCATAGTTCCATATGCGCTACTCACCTAACCTGTTTTCACTCCTCCTCCTCTCCCTCCTGGATGCCCCAGACCTATGGTCAGCTTTCAACTTAACTTTAACCCTGTTTGGTTTTTCTGTATACCACATTTAGTGAATTGGTTCAGCTTTTGATAACTAGTTAGCTAGTATCTTTGTGATACATGAGGTTTTATCTTGTTTTTACTTTAAAATATCTTTCGTAATAATAAAGCCAATTTATGGTAGAAAATTCTTAGGTCTATGAAGGTACACAAGAGAATCAAAATAACAGGATAACAAATCTTAGTCAAAAGGTAACAAATTCTGCTATTCACACTTACTAAAAGACAGTTGTTTCACATGGAAGATATACTATAAAAATATGGACCAAAAACCTACTTGTTTCTCAGATAGGAGGAGTTCAAGCACATTGAAAATGGAATCACCTTTTCTCATGACGTAATTAAAGAACTGCATGATGGAAATTCTTCCATAAGAATCTGTATGAAGGAGTTTGGCAAAAACTTTTGCTGTGAAAAATTGCCTAAGAAAGGAAATAAAGATTAAAATAATCTGAGAGTATAATATAAAAATTACTTCTAAATGAATTAACAAAGAACTGCATAAATTAAAATTATTAAATAAAAAAGTCAAAGTGACAACAAAATTTCAAAACTTAAAAATAATAAGTCACACATCTTTCCATTCTGTTGTCTTAAGAATGAAGACAACAGTAGTTTATTTGCAAATAAATTAATTATCTATTTTAATAACCATATCAATGTATTTTCTCAACTATAAATAATTTTGTTAAATTATTGATTTAACACCATTGCCTAAGATTTTCACTACTATTTTATGTAGGACATTTAAAATGCTAACCCAACATATTCATTCATTAATTACTCTTACTTGCACTTTGGTCCAGCTTTTTCACCAACCTTCAAATAATTTTCATAATTAATCATTGCTTCCTCTCCAATCATAGGTGGTGTCTGATGCTTGTCCAGCAAAAACCATAAGTTCTTAGGAGAGTTGCAGAAATTAAGATAAGTAACAGAACAAAAATTTAAAATGTAGTTAAATGTGTTCTTTCCATTAAAATAATGGTGTGATAGCAGAGTTAATATTAAGCTGACTCTCATTCCCTAACATCCTTTGATTACCAGTGACATAATAAAAACAGCTAGGGTTGATGAATGCCTACTAAGTTCTAGTTTTCACATGCAGTATCTCAACTCTGTGTAACTATGTGATGTTGATACTACTGTCCCTACTTTACAGACAATAATTGAATCACAAATATTGTTATATAAAGTGCTCATGATCACAGAACAGGACTGGGATTGGAATCTCTGTTGTCTGACCTTTCCATAATGGTTCTTACGGAAGCATTCTTTGGCCTCATGTTAGAATCACCTATGGACTTTAAAAAATAAAACTATCCTTGAGAGGTGGGGTGCATCCAAGCTCTACAGCTAATTCTGGTGGGAACTAGTATTCCAGCCTGTGCTCTCACCTAATCTTCAGTATAGGTTCCAATAAGGCATCCTCTATCTGACTTAAGTAGTACAAATAAGAAATGGATAACATCCAAAGAAACCTTTTATTCCAGTCTTACCTGTAGCTCTTCATTATCTAACAGTTCTCTGCTTTTCCTTTGCAGAAAGACAGCTCTTGATTCCTCTCTTAATTTCTGTAGTAAGACTTCATCTTCAGCTGGCAGCTAAAAATAAGAGTTAAATTACAGACTATTGGGTTAGGTAAAATGTATTTGGCCTCATAAAAAAATTTCATGTCATTGCCTCAAAATTACTTTGGTAACTCAATCTTGCTTAACTTCAAGTCATCATTCATTAAACAAGTTCATAACAAAGAAATATGCATAGAGAACTCAATGATCAGTGACGCATTTCACTACCCAGAAAAGGAGAACTGTCTAGTCCAAGTTTTATTTCATATTCCTAGAGCAATTTCTCCACTCTAACTTCAGGCTGATACAGGACAGGCTGAAGATTGACAATCTTAGTAATCATTTGAAGCTGGATTGCTTTATTGCTTGGGGATGGTCAAGTGAGTGTCTATTACAATGGCCTCCAAGGCAGAATGTCTGCTCACTGTGGTGATTTTCATAAATAGAGCCTTAAAATGATTCATTCCAAATCAACTTCAATTTGCTTTGAGGATTACTTTTCTGTATCTTTGTCCCATTAGATGTAGCTAACTAATCTGTAATGAAAATTGGGTGTTGTGGTTTTCACCTTTCATTTCCAAACACTAGAATACCATACCTTCCTGAAAAGCAACAGGGAATGGAAAAGGAAAAAGTGTTAGGAGGTAAGGCTGCAGCTTGAGGCTGGGACTATGTTGCAGGAGCTAGCCAACCAGCTAAGCAGCCAAAGAGAGAAGTGGTGACTAAAGATTATAGGTAGTTTCTCTGACAGTGAGAACATGGAGGAAGGAGAGACAAGGGAAAGAACATACCACAAATTCACATCTGTAAACAGGAAACCATCTGAGATCTGTGAAAGGTCACAAAGTGAAAAAAGACAAAAGTGGGGGAAAAGAGATTCACTCAGGAACTACAATGGGGAAGGCAGAAGAGTAGGTACTAGAATTACAAGTAAGACAAGTCCTGGTTTCAGGAATGGGGTCATGTCAGCATTCACGAACTGTTCCTGGGTTTCTAACACTATGTCATAATCTTGATTAAACGACATACTGAATATAAAGTGCTCTGAAATATGCAGGTACTCAAAAAATGTCAATTCCCTTCCTGCTCCCCCAGACTCTAAATAACTTTCCAAGGGCAAAGACCATAGAATCTTACTTACAGGTGGAATCGAAAGATTAAAAAACCCGAGCATACAGATAAAGAGAACAGACTGGTAGTTGCCAGAGACAGGGCTGAGGAATGAAATGGGTTGAGGGGGGTCAGAAGGTACAAACTTCCAGTTATAAGTCATGGGGATATAATGTACAGCATGGGGACTATAGTTAATAATACTCTCTATATATCTGAAAGTTGTTACAAGTAGATCTTAAAAGTCCTCTTCAAAGAAAAAATATTTGTAATTATGTACAGTGACTCATGTTAACTAGACTTGTGATTATTTCATAATATATACAAATATTGAATCACTATGTTATATAACTGAAATCAATGTGTTATAGATTCATTATACCTCAACATTTTTTTTCAGTTGTCTAGTTGCCTGTTTAAGAAGGATGAAGTGTAAAAATCAGGAAAAAGTATATATATGACATGATCCCATTTTTGTTAAATATATGCATATACGTAGAAATATGTAGAAGGACTCATGTAAAAGTATTTATCTCTCTGGGCAATGTTAATATAAGAAAGTATATTGTCTCCTCTAGTTATTCCTCTCTTATAGACCTCTGATGTGTTCCTAATTCATTCAGTCAAAAGTATTAACTGAGTACCTACTACATACAAAGTGCTGTGATGGACACTGGGACCAGAGTGGAGGGAAACAGGTACAGCCCTTTACTTTTTGGAGTCACAGGCTCAGAATCACTGCTTACGGAGTTATTTTCTCTCTTTTCCATGACAAATGTTGATTAGTCATATAATTTTGAAAAGGTTGGAAACTATTATAGAAAAGTTTCCAATACAAACAGTTCACATGAAAAAGGTTTGTATTTGAAGAAGTTACAATTATCTGGATAATACACTTATATTAATACCTCACTCCTTAAGAATGCAACCAACTCTCAGAATTCAAACTGTACTATAAAGCTGTAATAATCAAAACAGTGTAAGATTGGGAGGAAAATACACATACAGACCAATGCAATTGAATTGACAGTCCAGAAATAAAGCCACACATAAATGGACAGTTAATCTATGACAAAGAACCAGGAATATACATTGGGGAAAGGAAAGTCTCTTTAACAAATAGTGTTGGGAAAACTGGACAAGCAAGATATAATGTTTACTTTCTTCACAAATAAAGGTAGAATTGAATTTAGAAGTTAACAGGTTTAACAGACAATGAGCTAAAATTCCAAAGTTAACCTTTGTATGTAGTTACACTTTACATACTAAATAGGCCTTATTCTTTTTCAGTAGCCATCAATTTCACCTATAAATACCTTTTTAAAGTCTTAAGTGTTTTCATCTATAACTCCCTTCAAAGACTTCTTAAATTTGGGCACAAGGTAACACATAAGTGTAACTCCAAGTTCTCCATTCTCAAACTGTTTTTCAGTTTATCCTGAGCAAAAATGGTTTATACCTTGTATCATGAATAAAGACAAAGTTAAAAATGTTGAGTCAGTAAACATAAGTTTCACAAAAAGCTTGAGAACATAGTCCAATAGAATACCTTCTACTAATACCCATAATAAAATTTAGGAAGAGAGAAAAAGCCTATACTGCAAAGAGGGGGGCAAGTAACAACTTTTGTGTTCTTATAACAATTTATATAAAAACCCCAGTTATTTTATCAGGACTAAAATTTTATTATCAACTAGAAAGAAATAATAAATACCTAACAGTTTAGAATCCTCTATTTATTTATAAATATAAGATTCTGAGCCATTAAAAATTGTATTTCATTTGTAAACTTGGCAAGACATTTACTTAACTACCACTTACCCTATAATAAAATCGAGGAATGGTTTTATAAAATTCATTTGTGTTTTTTCCACCTCCTTTCCATTCTGAGTAATATTTGGTAAATAAATCCATTTCTTCATCTTTTAATTCTTGTTCACTTTTTTTTTCTGGTAACAAAACGGATTAAGGGGGGGAAACACTTTTAATACCAAATAACACTTTTACTATAGTCATCTAGATACTATAACTAAAAGTTATAGTGCCAACATCTATAAACTCCACATTAATGTCTATATTAGCTTTCTTGAAATATCAAAATCACTACCGTCTACTCAGACAGCCTCCCCTACATCTCTGACCACTTTTCAGCTGCTTTTTTCACTTCTTTTTGTCACTATACTTGTCTCCTCTAGTTATTTCTCTCTTATAGACCTCTGATGTGTTCCTAATTCATTCAGTCAAAAGTATTAACTGAGTACCTACCACATACAAAGTGCTGTGATGGACACTGGGACCAGAGTGGAGGGAAACAGGTACAGCCCTTTACCTTTTGGAGTCACAGGCTCAGAATCACTGTTTCTCTACCTAAGCAAACTCTTCCATATGAAGCTCACATCTTAGGATGCTATTACACTTTACCCTGCCTGTTACTGGTATGCAGCTGTCTTATTTAGCCATTCCTCCCCTTATTTGTGGGCGATGGTGACTGGTGCACAGTGTTCTTCACCTCCATGTCCTGCCATCAAGCAAGAACCAGTATTTTTGTCTGCCTGAGACCCCCTCACTCAGTTCCATGGCAAGACCACAGATCTTACTGCTTTTCTTCTGAAATATTAAAAGTCTAATAATAGTTCAGATAATTGTTTTCTTTCTGGCTACGCAAAACCTCACTGCCATTAATATCTGTACTTCAACTTCACTGAGCACTTAAATTCCTGATCTATTTAAAAGCTCACTTTCCTCTTTTGGTCTCATGTTCTCCCCAACATGCCTCTAGTGTTACTCTACATTTCTGTCGCATTTGCCTCATTCATTTTAAACCTTGGATCCATCTTATAATATAACGGTTTACTATGGCACAATTCTGTTGGAGGCAAGTGCAGAATTTTGCAAATTTTGTCTCACAGATTTATTTTATGGTTACTAATTAATAAGCCAGGCTCTCCAAAACACCAGCATAGATTTTATTTGTCCTTGAGGTTCTCTTGCTTACTCTCTTTGGTGAGTGACTTCTCCAAACCTTTGCTAAATTCACTAAGCCCCTTCTGTGTCCACCCTCAACATTCCCACCCAGTCAACCAAAAACCGAATCTACTGGGTATGGATACCCACAAACATCTGAAGGGAATGAAAGAATAGTGGAAAAAAATTCGTACTTTTCTTTCTGCCATCCCCTCACATTTCTCCTGACCACTTAGATGACTTGCATGTTGTTTCATCATTTATTCTTTTATTCTCCCTCTTTCTCTCTTCAGTATCTTTAACTTCATCTCTATTCCCTTTTCTTTAACTCACAAATACACTGAAGTCTCACCCATCACACCCATCCCGCCAACTCCTTTCTCCCTACTTACAGCCACATTCTTTGCTTCCTCATTTACTTTTTCAAATGAAAAGCCTATGCTGGCTATCTCTACTTTGTTACCTCTTATTCCTTTGTGTGTAATCTTGCTTCTGCTCTTACCATTTTACAGTGATTCTTGTCAGGGCAACCAATGATCTAATTGTGTAGCTTAATGGACGGACACACCTATCCTCAATTTCTCTGTTAAGTTTAATAGCATTGATGAGTCTAACTTTTCCTTGGCGTCTGAGGCCACACAATCTGTTGATTCTATTTCTAGTCATTTTTTCTTGTTAATCTTTACTTCTCTATTTTTTCTACTTTGTAGTTTAAATTCTAAGTCCCCAACCTATGTCGCACTAATCCAGACAGTAATCTTGAGTTCAGAATGCACATATTCAACACAAAATATATTTATCTTTATGCCACCACATAACTGAAATAATTTCCCCTACCCCACACCTTACTACTCTTCTAATTTCATATTTCCTTCTCAGCTAATGGTACCACTAATTATCCAGTCACCCAAGTCCAAATCCCAAGAGTTATTTTCATTATTTTATTATACTTTTCATTCAACATTCTATGGATACCCAAGAATATATGTGGAGTCGATGTCTAGGAAAACATAAGAGATGTAAGCAAATGGCTAAAACACCTACTTTAGGTTAGTGGACGTGAACTAAAAGTGAGACAACTCATTAACATTTCTTTTTTTCCCAGCTACTCTCTGCTGCTGAGTGCAGGTGTAGAATAGGAAAGATTTAACCAGGTTGGTGAACAAGCAAGTGTGAAGAGGGTTAAGGGAAAAGGAAAAATTGATCATGAAATCTAAAATGGATGAGGTAAGTGAAAAGTGTTACAGTAAAAAGGCAGTAAAATCAATGGCTCATAGGTTGGTAGGGTCGAAGTGTTGTGGGGTCCGGAGTTCTCAATTATTCCTCACAAATCCGGGTCAAAATTAAGGAAATGAGTTTCTAAGTCAGTCAGTCACTGACACAAATCCCTTCCCAGGGGAGTGTGGGTCAAACCTCTCTGGATCCCTGACCCACATTTCACCGTGCTTCCTTTGTCAGGAGAGGCTTCACAGAAGCGGGCACGGCGGCTCCCGGAGCTGCTCCTTCTCATTCTCCCCTGACCTCTAGGCGTTTAGGGCCGGGCTATCTGGGGGCAGCCCCTCCCAAACTCACTGTTTGGATCGGTGTTGGGCGTCGCTAACCGCCGGCGAAGAGTTTCTTTCCAGTTCATGGTTGACTTTCAGACTGCAGCTCCAGCATTTGCTGCTTACTAGCCGTTCCACCCCCTACAAGCACAGACGTCAAATGCGGCCCAGCCCCGTAAAGGTCAGCACGGCTGCTCAACTGCCATCTTGGACATGGGCGGAAGTTGGTTAACGAGAAATACGATTACTGTGGCCACTGCAGAGAAGGCAGCGATCTCGCTAACAGCGCGGAAAGCAGGTGCGAAGGAGATGGATATGATCTTCCGGGAGGAAACGTCCCACCCAGCTACAGCAAGTCCGATTTTAAAGAGCAGGATAAGGAAGCCCGCGCTTCTGTTGCTTCATCTTGGGCCTTTGGCGCGTGTACACCACGTGACTAGGGAGTCCACTGGCGCTTCCGGCTTGAGGGAGGAACTTGCTTTCTTAAAATTTCTTTTCATGGTTCATGTGGGTATCTGATGGTCCTAAAGGCACCGTCAGAAGGGGATGCTTTTAGGAGTTGCCTCTGTCCGCCTTGTGCTACTAAAAGGTTCACAGCCGCCTCCTCGCTGTCAGATGCGGCAGAAGGTGTGCGTCGTATTCAGCTACGCCCCCGGGGGCCTGGGCCGTCGCGGTGCATTGTGGGCTCCGTAGTTCCTCCGCGTTTATGGTCGCGTTGGGCTTGAGTGGTGCGGGAGCTGTTAAATGAAGTGAAGCTCGTTTGTGGTGGATTTTTAAAAAGTAGGTGATGCCGTTATTGGACTTCCCTTACTTAGGTGAGTTGGTTCGGCTAACACCTCTCCTCGTGTTCCCTCCATTTCCTTCACCTTACGAGTTTGACTTAGAGGGAGTTGTTATGCAGGACCAGGGCCTCTAAACTTCGGCTGTCGCCGCTATCCATGCTGTTGGTGGGTCTGGGTTTGGAGGCCCCCGCTCGCCGTTTTCGACTTTTATGTCCTTCTTCAGCAAGGCTCCCATGGAGTCCTGCCCCTTTTCAGGACAGTCATGATCCAAGTGAGTCCAACTAGACGATCATCTTTGTGCTTTTTCCTCAGGTTCGTGGACTGGAATGTAACAGGCTCCAGAAGATTTCAGCGCTGTCCCCTGGTTCTAAGATTGCGACCGAGATTGGATATCCCTGTCTTTGTTTAATGGAGAAACTCATCTGAATTCGTTCCTCTTTAGTAGCCCCAAAAGCAGAATCTTGATTTATCTGTGAGAAATTGAAAATCACACTTTAAAAAGTTGCGCTTGGATTCTCAGCCCCATTCCCTCCCCAGTCCATTATTATGCTTCAGAAGTAGGGACTTTTTGAACTTCTCTCATTATTTGGTGCTGCTCTCACTTCATAATGACTTTCTGGTTTTTTGGTGTCCGAAGCTTTCCTGAGCTTTGGAAGAGCAGTCCATACTTTGGGATAGGAAAATCTTACTTTTCTCTCTTTCCCAAAGACTATTATGGATTCAGTAACCAACACAAGTGGTTTTCTCTTAAAGTACCGTCTCCGCAAAATACCAAAGCAATGAAACTGCTGAGTGCCAAGACCAAATATCCCAGGAAAGCAGATGAGAGCAATGCTATGCAAGTTTCTTCTGATTTGCCTCATCTTTTTGCAGCTGGAGCAGCTAAAAAGCGATCACAAATGAATCCTCAGAATAAAGATCTTGCCATGCCACCTGTGAGGAACACTATTCAACTCCCCACAAAACCTTTGAGTTCTGAGGAGTGGGATAAACTTAAGGAAGATTTCAAAGGAAAGGCTAATTTTGAAAATTACATCATTTCACAAATGATTCGTTCCGGAAGTTCTTTAGATGTCGTCAAATCTCTGCTGGCCTGGGTAGCTGCAAAAAATGATGGTATTGTAGGCTATGATATGCTAGTCAAGTATTTATACCTTTGTGTCTTTCATAAGCAGACATCAGAAGTCATTGATGTCTATGAAATCATGAAAGCAAGATACAAATGTTTAGAATCCGGAGGGAATACTCTTCTCATCCGGGGACTAATGCGTTCAGACAGATGGAGAGAGGCCTTGATGCTGTTAGAGGACGTGAAAAAAGTCATGATCCCTTCAAAAACCAACTATAATGACTGTATCCAGGGAGCTCTCCTTCATAAAGATACAAATTTAGCTTGGAATTTGTATCAGGAATTGTTAGGTCATGGTCTTAGTCCTATGCTGGAAACCTTAAAAGCCTTCTTTGATTTTGGAAAAGACATAAAAGATGATCAGTATTCAAACAAACTGCTCAACATTCTTTTCTATCTAAGAAATAATCAGCTATATCCTGGGGAGCCATTTGCACACAGTATAAAAACATGGTTTGAGAGGTAATTTTGATTTTTCTTTATGTTTTTATTTTAATATCTATACCTAAAAATAGCCTCCCTTATTTTGTTAGTTGCTGAGAATTGCTCTATTCAGATTATACTTGTTTTCCTTTTTAGACAAAATTTTAAAGAAATGTAATAATATAAACAAGTTGTACTAATCTCCATTTCTCATATAAAAGGGAAATTAGAGAGCACTGGTAGTTTTTGTGTATTTTTTCCTTTTATAAGGACCTTTTGTTTTTTAAGGTGTAATACAATATACAACAAATAGGACTTTTGATGAGTTTATAGCAAGAAAACGAGCTGTTTTGGGGTCATATTAGTCTTTTCAGATGATCTTCTAAAATCTAATGATTGGCATAATGTGCATATTATATGTTCTGTTTAATTTTTGCATTTCATTAACTTGCATGGTTAGAGCAGACAGTAATCCTGATCAAACCAATTGTTAAAATGGAAAATCTTTATCCTTCCAGGTTATTTATCCTCCTTTATTTGGCTGCTCTTTCTCCAAGGCTTTCTCCTTTGTTTTCTCTTTGCTTGTATTCATGTTACTGGTTATGTGCCTGTTTATTGCTACATTCTTACATTTTCTCACTTGTGACTAATTTACCTAAGGGACTTTCCTAAAAATTCCTTCTCTCTCTGCTTTTCTCTTATATGTATATCTAGTTTATAGAGGTTTGAAGTAACAATCATACTTGATTATCTTTTTTTTAAAACTTACTGAATATCAATGAAGGAACCAAATTGTGAAAATTTTTTAATGCCAAGGATTTTGGATCTTGGGAGTGGAAAAAAGAAGATTTAGAGGAATGAAGACTGGAAACAGGGAGAGCTGTCTGAAGACAATTGTAGTTTTGAATGAAACATCTTAGAACTGGGGAAGGAGAAAAAGATAAAATCTATAATAATATAGTATATATAAGAGAAAGAGTAAGTTTACTGTGCAAACGAATCAAGTAGTTTTGAATGCATCCAATCAGGTTACATACTGTGTTTGTAATAAAAGCTCTATTGGCATAAACAAAATAATTGGAAATACAGTACTTGACGTTAAATAGTTGGTATATAAGATGATAATTTAAGAGAGAAATTATTCTGGGCAGGAGCAATCTCTAGCAATTTTATGGGGAACATTAGCATTGAGTTTGGTTCAGAGGTAATAACTACTGTCAGCTGCTTTCTGTATAGGTCTTCTGAAGATAGATTAGACTTGATGAGGTATAGTGTAAATGAAAGCATCATTAGGATTTCCCGCCCTCCCACCAATTATAGACCCCTGTGGTTCTACATGCATGCCTGATGGTGGGCACCTGGAGTAGGGTGTGGGTGTGCATGAGTGGGCACACCGGGGCCGTAGAGACTGCACATGTAAGGGTGGCGTCACAGCAGAGAACAGTAGTGGCAGAGAACGGGTCGTGGTGGCAGAGGACCGGCGGAGTGCATCGGAGAACCCCAGAGAGCCCAGAGCCCTGCCTGCCCTGTACCTGCTTGCCTCACTACAAGAGATCATTAAAGGCCTGAAACAGCCGCCAAGGGCTCCAGGACTTCTCCTTTACCCGGTCTGCCCAGCTCCGTAGAGAACCGGTCCCGGTGTCATCCTGCCACTACATGAACATTGGATGATCATAGTAAAATTGAAAGGAAAAAGGAAATCCAAAGTAGGATACCATTAGCTCCTTAGCTGCACAACAGTATAGCAACCACTCTTCTCATTAAGGCTTTCTTTAAGATGTCTTGCTTAGAGAATTTCTAAATACAGTGAATATCTTTAGGCTCAGTAGGATTCTGAACTAATGATTTGTTTCTGCAATCTTTTTTGTAGTATTCCTGGAGAAAAATGGAAAGGACAATTTACCACAATCCAGAAAAGGTAAGGCCAATGTTTTAATTTCAACTTGTTTGGCTCAGCGTAGTAAGCCACCACTAAAAAAAAAAATTTAGAACACTTTAGAGATAGGATAATTAATAGTGTACCCAAGAAAAAAAGCCATGTTTTTTGTATGGAGAATTTAGTGCTCACAGTGTTCCTATAGGTGCTGTAACTGTGCTCTAAAGTGTTAGAAATGTTTCCCCCTAGAGATTTGGGGCCCTTGTGTTTTAGGAATGACTTTTAAAACATTATGGGGATGCCCAGAAGTCTATTCTTGAGTTTACTGGCTCGCTAAAGTGTGGTACTGTCAGGTTTATAAAAAGTCAGATGCATATATTGATCACAAAGGTTATAGTATTCCTTTATAATTACCTTTCAATCTCCTGATGTCCTGGGATTATTTATTTTAGGAAAAAGCTTTTATTTTCCCAGAGCATTATTTAACACAAACAATTGTAATTACAGTGGTCAATGTTTGGGCTGTAGAAAATCTGTAGAGTCTATTCACCTGAGTCCAGAAGAGTATGCCTTTCTCAAGGGAAAAATCTTGAGTGATGTGATAGATGGAGGTGACCAGTACAAAAAGACTACACCTCAGGTGAGTCTGGAATAGCTCTTATTGCACTCTTGGGTTGCTTGTCTAGAGCACGGGTGGGCAATTTTTTTCTGTAAAAGGCTAGATAGTAAATATTTTAGGCTTTGTGGGCTATACATCTCTGATGCAAGTTTTCTCCTCTGCTGTTGTAGTGAATACATACCTGAATGGATGTGACTATGTTCCAGTAAAACTGGATTCATTAAATAAGTGGTGGACTGGATTGGCCTGCTGCCCTTAGTTGCCAACCTTTAAGAGATTGCATTAGCACTTGAGAGAATAAGTGGGTTAGACTAGCTCCCATGTATTAGAGTCGGTCCTATTAGAGTTCATCTGGGCACAGGTGCACTCAAAACAAGAAGAAAGATGCTTTTATAAGTGCCTCTAGAAAACTGCAATAAATTTCCATGAAAATTTCCATAGTTTCTCACAACTTCTCTAGTCAAGAGAATTTAAGGTAACTTGAAAAAATTGTTACCATCTTTTCTTAGTATTGAATTTGATTCTCTGAATCATTATTAATAGCTTTATTTTGCAAATCTTCAGTAGTGTATGCTGATTAATTAAGGTTGAATTGAAGAGGAAAAATGGGGAAAGGCTATTCATCATCTCATTTAAACCTTACAACCTCTCAAATAGGTACTATTTGTTTCTGTTTTATAGAACTATTGATTGAGACTTTGGGAGACTAGATCTGCCTAAAGACACCTCTCTAGTAAAATCTAGGTCTAACTAATCCTAAAACCATTGCTGTTACATTCTACTTAACTTCTTATGGAACAAAAAGTCACATTGGCAATTCATAGTTCCGTGTATACCTGGCAGCCATCTATTTGTATCATGAATGCCTTAGGAATATCTTCCAACTAAAAAAAGATTTTAACATATAAATTTCCTTTTATTTCAACTGAAATAGGTGTTAAGATAAATGCGAAGTTGTATGAATAACACTATTCAACTTACAGTTTCTGTTTTGGGCTAACTGAATATTCTTCCCACTTTCCAACTTTTTTAATAAAAATTCAGTCTTCAGAAAAGCTGCAAACAGCACAATGGACATATATACTCTTTATCTGAAGCAACCAATTGTTAATATTATGCCACATTGATTTTTCTCTCTGTGTATGTATTTTTATGAAAAGTAAATTATAGACATTATGATTTGCAACCTTAAATATTTTAGTATATATTTACTAAGATAAAAAAGTTCTATGTAATTAAGATTTTTTTTCCCTTTTTACCCTTATCACATTTAAGAAAACTAACATTAACTCAGTGAAAGTACACATTCAGTTTTCTCAGCTCTCCCCCCAAACTATATTTTACAACTTTTTCTCCCTCTGATCCAGGTTTCAATCAAAGTTCAGCAACAAAACTGCTTTTGTTATATCTCTCCTTCCTTCTTTTGTTTTTATGATGTTGTTTTTTTTTTTTTTTTTTTTTGAAAATCCTGACTGGTTTTGTTTTATAATGGACTTCTCAAACTTTGTACCTACACCCACATGAAGGTTTGGTTAAAATGAAAACTTTGGTTCAGTTTTCTGGAGTGGGGCCTGAGATTCTCTATTTTAAACTCTCAGGCAATGTGATTCTGGTTTTTGGACCACATTTTGAGTATCAAGACTGTGGGCTCTCTCATTGACTTACTGTGTTCTCTTCATTAGTTTGGTATAAATGTTATTGGATATTCATTGTGGGTGATGCTGTTTATTTCTTATTGAATTACAATAGTCACATTGTATCAGCTTGCTATCACTATTGCTCATGCTAAATTTGATCACTTAAGAAATTGACTGCCAGATATTCCATTGTAAAGGAATGTAAATTTAAGTAATCTAGGGGCCTCCCTGGTGGCGCAAGGGATTATGTCTCAGCACCATGAAGCTATTAGCAGCCTCTTCAGCACAAGTTTGATCCTTAGCCAGCGAGCTAACCCACATGGCGCAGCAGACCTCACCTGTCTCACCTGCTACTTCCCTCAGCAGTGTATTTCAGTAGATCCACCTGTTCTGCTCGCCACTCTGTCTCTGATGAATCCTCTCAACCCCTGCACCTCTGGCCTACACCCCTGCTCTTGTATGCATAAATAAAAAATCTTTTAAAAAATAAAATGAAATAATCTGTAGATTAATACTTAAAGTAATACTTAAAGAATATGCAGATATCCTGTCACCCATTAACTTTTCACTCAGCGTTTTTAGCATCATAGAAATGATGTCTGCCTTTGGAGATTGCAAAGTGGTAATTTTCTAGTGATTTCATTCCTTCTGTGTTTATTATCATTATTATTATTGCCTTATTGATACCAGTTCATTAGCTGCTATTCTATAAAAATGCATTTTCCTTTTTCTTCCTCGTGCTTTTTTAAAATTTGCTGTGTGACTATAAAGACTTTTTTAAAATTCACTGTTAGATGCCATTACCATCAGCATTCTTTTTAATACTTAAATTGTTCCAAATGTGTCCCATGGGAGCCCCTTCAAGCGAATTTCTGTCTTTTTTTTACCCACTCCCCTGCATCAGTTTTTGAGCACTTCTGTGCTTTCCTAGCATAGTATTTCCCCACCTCTCACTTTGAAGCGCCCCTGCAGTAGTCATGGAATCACCAGTTGAACACTTTTGTTTAATATGCTCAATGGCTAAACATTGCTGTAATTTGTTTAGTGAATACCACTTTAATCCAGATTAATAGAAGAAAGATTAGTTTTCTTTGCAGACCAACAGTTAGAACCTAGAGCAAATCTTCCCCTTGGGTAATCATATTATCCAAGAGGATTTCCAGACTCCAGAGAATAGTAAATAGTAATTCACAAATAGCAAGTTAGCTCATTCACAAATTAGCAAATAGTATTTATACTATTATAATAGTAGTCATAAGTGTTTTTACCATAATTCACAAAGTAGCTTAATGTCTCCACAGATGGATTGGAACATTTTATGTCAAGGGAAGGTACTTTCACCTTTTCTGTGTCCTTGTATCCTTCATCTTTCCCCCTACATATCTCCACTCCTGTATCCCAATTCTTGTCATCTGCCTTTCGCTTTAAATTATTAACTTGACAAACAACTGCTATTGTTTACTGAGTGATTACTTCATGTCAGGCACTTCCAGGCCTGTTTTACTCACAACACTCACAACGGTCTTGTAAGGAATCACCATTTTGGAGATGGGGAAACTGAGATAGTTAATATATTCATGGTTAGAGAGCAGTGAAGGAAAACCTATGGTTGGATTGATTCAGGGTTTAGTTTTTATGATACTGATGAGGCTGAGGCAGGGATAAATTCAGAGCACTTCTGGAAACTGAAGTAGAATCATCTCTTTTTATGTTACTAGAGGGAAGGAATTAAGGAGGATGGGTAAGTTAAGTGTGTAGGTGCAGCAGAGAGTTTAGAACATCTATTAAGACCTCTAACTTCTATTACGGACCTGAAGTAAATTGGTTATTTGAAGATGAGAGAAGATATTATAGCCTGAGGGAACTAGAAGAGAGTTTTAAACCTTGGAAGTTTGGAGTTGCTATAAGAACACAAAGACTTTTAAAAATTCACTGTGTTAGAATTCATTGCCATCATTCTTTTTTTTTTCAAGATTTATTTATTTATGCACTCAAGCTGGGGTACAGGCCAGAGGTGTAGGGCGGGTGAGAGGGTTCACCAGAGACAGAGTGGGGACCAGAACAGGCAGATCAATGGAAATACACTGCTGAGGGGAGCAGCGCACGAGGCAGGGGAGGTCTGCTGTGCCATGTGGGAATCTCCCCAGCAGGTAGAACTAGCGTCACCGCTGCCAACAGCTCCCCAGCGCAGTGCTTAACTGCTGCTCCACCAGGGAGGCCCATTATCATTCTTTTTGATGCTCAAGTTGTTCAAATTGTCAATGGATTGGGGAAAGTATTGCTGGATGGGGCTTAAGTCACAACTGAGACTGCAGATCATAAGTCTGTAAGGGTATTGATCTGTAAGCTAATTTCAGCAATCTTAGATCATCCAGATATTAGAACAGATGTGTTCTTATGTGTGGGATGTGTGGGATGATATAGAATTTTGTTAGTCTTGTACAGTTAGGGAAAAGGAAAAATAGTAGTGAAAATATATGTGAGAGGGGGCTCAATTACTGGACAATGAGATCAAGGTTGAATGTCCATATGATAATTAGAAGTAAAATTGCAATCGCATTTATGAAATGCTTACTTTGTGCCAGACACCGTGCTTTGTCATTTAGGCTGGTGATGAAGACAGTGAAACAGGTGCCAAATTCTTAATAAATGTTGGGATGCACGGGACAATACAAGGTGATAGCAAAGAGGAAGAGTCAACAAACTGTGGCCTGCATACCAAATACACCTCACCATTTATTTTTATAAATGTAGGTTGTTGTTTTTTTTTTTTTAACATAGCCACACTCTTTCATTTATGTATTTATGGCTCCCTTTGCCCTCCAGTCCAGTAGTACACAAGAGACCATATGGCCAGCAAAGCCTTAACGGTTCACCATCTGATTCTTTACAGTAAAAGATTACAGACCCTTCATATAGAATATCATAAGCCTCAGCTGAGGTGGAGAATGGAGAAAGTAGTGACATTGAAGAAGCAATGGGGATTAGGAAAGAGACTCCCCCTCGTCCTTGGTCCCATAGCATGCTTTGAAAGAAGGGGCAGCTACTGAAGAAGCATTGTTGTGGTTGCTGGGGAGCCATTCAAGTGTTTTAAGCAGCGATGTGGTGTATATCTTTTAGAGAAACCTCTCTGGCAACTGAGTGGAAGGAGTTGAAAGGGTTAAGATTCCTTTTCATGGTCCTGGTGTGGGATAATGAGAGAAATGAAGGCCTGAGCAAAGGTAAGGAAGAAATAGCTCAGCTTTGAGAGCATTTTAGAAGATAAAATATCAGCTTTTGCTGTGACTAGAGTGACAGGAGAGGGACAGGATGATATACAGATTTTTGGCTTGGTGATGGGATAGACAGACTCTCACTCCTTATTTCTTTTCTTCAATCCCCCTGGAGTGATACCATTTATTAGAACAGATATGGGGGATAATACTTTAATTTCTGGTGAATTTTAATGCCAACAGAATATCCAGGGCTTGCGGTCCATCTTAAGGAAGAGAGCTAATGCTGGAGGTTTGGGAGATCGTCAGCATAATAGAGTAGTAGATTTAACTCTAAATGCCTGAACTCCTCTGGAGAAGCAGTGGACTAGGTTCAGAAATTGGTGGGTGTGGGATAGGAAACCTCCACATAGGAAGGAAAATCAGAGAAATAGAAGTTCATATATTAATACAGACAGTTTGAGAAAGAAGGAGAGAATCTGTTCAGTGTGTGAAGAGCGATCAAATGAGGATCTCCAGGATAATTAAATATCTCTCTCATATGCTTTTATTAGCTTTTTTAGGTCATAGGTAAATTTTTAGCTTTTGTTTTAGACACTTGTTACTTTACTTAGATATGACAGCCAGCAGATGGCAACATTGTAACATATAAAAGTTATTCTGTTGTAGCCAGATCAAGCAGGTTAAAAGATTTGGTCAGCCTCTTTTAATATTGAACTGAGATATCTAAGTCATTTTTGTTTTAAGTCAGCTTAGTGATGGTAGGTAAACATGGACACTGTTTATGTGACTTTTAAGTCAACAAAGTAGAACTCCATAAAATATGTATGTGTGATGACTGATTTAAATATGCAAAACTAATTGAGAGGATGCTAGTAAAGATAAAGTAAATTTGGAACTATGAGAATGCTTACTTTAATATTAGAGATTTTCCTCTTATTTTTTATTCTTAACAATAACATTAAATTAGTTTTTTCTTTATTCAATTGCTCAGGTATGAATTCTTTTTATTGAGGAGAAATTTAAATATGTGCAAAAGTAGAGACTAATATACCAACCCCCTTGCTCAATGATTATTAACTCTTGTTCACACTTACTCATTTATACGTCCACCCATTCCTCCCTTGCCCCTCACATGATTATGAAGCAAATCTAAACTTAACTATTTGTTATCAATTCATTTTTAAGCAGATTTGTTTGTTTCTCAAAAAATACTTCAAAGTCACATGGTATTTTTTCCTTACAGATTAAGAAATATTTTAAAACATTAGTTCTCAAAAGTTTTGATCTCAAGACCCTTTTACATTTTTAAAAATCATTAAGAATTCTAGGGAGTTTTGGTTTACATGGGATTATATCTGTTGATATTACTGGATTAGAAATAAAAATTGAGAATCTTTGAAAATATGTATTAATTTACTTAAATAACAATATGAAAACTGTTACATGTCAACATGAATAACATTTTTTCTTGACAATATCATCCAAAGCAAAAAACCAGTATGTAAGAGGAGGCATTTTCTTACATATTTATAAATCTCTTTAATTTTATGACTTAATAGAAGACACCTGAATTGTTCTACCTGTTGCTGTATTCAGTCTGTTGTGATTTAATAATTTTATTGAAGCATATGAAAAAAATAAGTACTTGGAAAAGATAAGAGTGTTTTATTGGCATTTTTAGTTAATTGTGATTCCTTTTTGATATTATATCAAAATTCCACTGTGCACTTATTAGCTAATGATAGTGGGGAGATGGATAATATCTTAGTATTATTGTAAAAATGATTATAAACTTAAAGATTCCCTGAAATGGTTTTAGGGGATGCCAAGAGTCTTCAAATCAGTTTAACATCAGGTACTCTAGAAATACCCTGTTTTAGATGTAGTTCCCTGTTTTTTTCTGTTTTAAAAGTTTAAGTAAAATTTATTTCCCTTGATTTTATTACACATATTAACAGAGGAAGTTAAAGAACAGTCTCACTACTCAGCATCTCTTCTCTGTAGTTTCTTTTAGTTTTTACTGAGATAGATTTTATCATTTTACACTTTCTAACATGTAATTCTTTTTTCTCATAAAAATAACATTTATTAATTATTGAAAAATTCAGTCAAAATAGACAACTCTAAAGAGTCCTCTCATTTTGAACTTCTAATGAAAGTTTAAGTACCATAGCAGTTCTCCATAATCCTGTCATTTCGAAAGTCTTCAAACTTTAATGACTTGGGCTTCTGTTTTCTAAAAGAGAAATCAGAGGAAGGCACATTGCCTGGAGTATATTTAATTGCATTTTTGGTTCTGCTTGATAGTATCTCTTTAGTTAATTGACTGAAGGGAGGCCTCCTGTGTTTCTCTAACTTCATATTATATTAAAGATAGCACATATGACCCAAATGAAATGTCGGTATAAGAACTGGTCTAATGTAGGTTTTTTTTGTTTGTTTGTTTTTTGTTTTCAATTTGGAATGGCAGCTGCAAACTATGAAAGATGTGAACTAACTGAACTCTTCATCACAGTCTTCAGAAACTGCTCTCATTTCCTCTGGGTTTGAAGATCTCTAAGATGAACTATGAGGTTTTGCCCTACACAAAAAAATGTTGTGTGGTAAATGGCACACTTGGGAGTTTGATAGTTTTAAAAAAACTGAGCAAGACATTTAATTATTTCATAATTTAAAAACCCAATATTTTGAAGTCTATTTATAAAAAAATCTGTTAGTGGATAAATAGTCCTCAACTTGTTAACATTTAACCCAATGCATACTTAATCATTGATGCTATTCCCCATTGCCTCTTCAACTCCACTATTGAAAATTAAAGAATTGGTATATGATCTGAACCTCCCAGGTGTACTGGTACAAGAATTATGGAAAAAAATGTGAAATTTCTAGAAAAATTAACCAGTTTAAAGTACAGGGAGGGTAAAAATGTAAAAAAGAAGCACTTCATTCCTTGAAGTGGCTTTCTCAACATTTAGTATTTATTTTCCTCATTTATTCAATCTTCACTTGTTGAAATTCTACCAACTGGGATCCAGTCTTTTAAAATGAGAATTAACTCAAAATAGTACATTTCCTCCTGATGCCTGAGTACTAGCCTACTAAGGAAAAAGAAAAATTGGGTGTGGTTGTGGGTATTTGGTTACTGCTGTTTTTGAGTTTATATATATATATATAACATATATATATATATATTTTACTTCTATATCTATCTTCTCTCTGTATTAGAATAGAAACTCTGTGAGAGTAGGAATTTTTCCCTGTTTGAACTCTGTGGTATCCCTGTAATTGAGATAAATAATGCTCATTGAATAGTAGTTACCATTTACTAAATGCACTATGGTGGGATCTTTGCATCTGCACCTAATCCTGTGGCAGTCCTGTGAGGAAGGTGGCATCTCTTTTGTTATTCCTCAGAGATGTTAAGTGACTTTGCGACCAAGTTTATTAGTAATAGAGCTAAGATTAGAACCCAAGTCTGTCTCCAAAATCTGAGTTCTGTTCATTAAGCTTTTCTGTGTTCATAATGAAATAGTGAGTTACTAAGAGATTTAATAAGATATAATTTGGTTCTTCATTTGATAAAGAAAAGTGTGCCTTGCTTTCAAACCACTTTCAGCTTGAATTATTTTTTTTGAAAAAGATTAAAATGGAATAAAATTGAGTGTTTAAATGAGCATACCTCATTTATGTGGAATCTTTATTATATGCAGAACACATATATTCCCCCCAAAATATGAAGTAGGAGTATTGTTTATATTCTTTTTTTTTTTAAAGATTTATTTATTTATACATACAAGTTGGGGTACAGGCCAGAGGCGTGGGGCGGCGAGAGGATTCACCAGAGACAGAGTGGGGAGCAGAACAGGCAGATCAGAAATACACTGCTGAGGGGAGCAGCAGGTGAGGCAGGAGAGGTCTGCCACACCATGTGGGAATCTCCCTGGCTGGGCGTCGAACTCACTGCCAGCAGCTCCACAGCGCAGCGCTCAACCGCTGCGCCACCAGGGAGGCCCTTGTTTATATTCTTGAAGAAATTCAGCAAATCTTCAAATACTGTTTTTGCTTCTTAATTAGATTTAAGTATGCTTTTTTAAAAAAGCAAACATTTATATAAGGCTTACCATATGCTTATCACTATAGAAGTACTTTATTAACTCATTGAATATAGTGTTTTAATAACTGGGAAATTTATTAGTCTCTCTTACTCTGTTTCTTGAACAGAAAGGATTGAACGTGATCACCAAAGCCCCTTCCAGCTTTGAAGTGTTAAGACTTTGTAACTGTTGCCAGGCAACCTTGTTATGTGTTATGAAAAGTAAGAGAAGGTCAGTGTTTCCGAATGGGAGCCGAGTTGAGGAGTGGAGCTCTGAAGATAGTGCAGAGTGAAAGAGGAACTTGTGATTTAGATGACTTAAAAAGTGCAGAATCTTTATAGCACATTGTTAGTCTGGGAGGAAAGGAAGGGTACCAAATTAGGTTCCTATAGGGTGAAGCTCTGTACTTCATCATTGTCTTTCCTTAGTATCTTAAGGTAGAAATTCAACTTTGAGTCTTGAATAGAGTGCATGATATGTCCTTAGTGTCCAGCATTACTTTAGGTGTAGGTTAATGTTGGACAGTGTTTTTTTCCTCTAATGTTTCAAGAAATAGGAAATAGAAGAGTTAAGAATATGGTACATGAAGTTACCAAAATTGAACCTGACCCAGCATCTAGATCCAAATACTGATTTTCAGGAAAATCTCTCAAGGATCTTCAAATCTAGTCTGTAGGAAACTGTAAGACAAATAACCCATTTTCTTACAATAAAAATCACTTGCAAGGAGAGAGAGAGGAAAGACCTATAGATGAAGAGCAGTTTGAAATTTATCAACCATTTTCAGTGTATAAATCATACCAGGCTTTTGTTAAAGAAATCTGAACATCAATTGTTGACACTATTAATAGCTTGTTGATTATTTTTCAGATGTAATAATAATAGCAAATTGTGTTCTAAGATTGTATTTTAGAGCTATACCGTGGTATATTTATGGATGGAATATTTATGGATGAAATGCTATGTTGTTACAGACCTACTTCAAAAATAACTGGGCGGTAGAGTAAGGAATAGGTGGGGTTACATATGAAACAAGATTGGCCATGAGTTGACAAAGTTTGTTTGGGTTCATTAGTATTTATTTTATTATTCTACTTTTGTCTTATGTTTGAAATTTCCATTGGAAAAATGTTTTTAAAAATTACAAATAGGGGCCTCCCTGGTGGCTCAGGGGTTAAAGTCTCAGCACTATCAAGCTATCACCAGACACTGCAGTGTGAGTTAGATCCCCAGCAAGAGAGACAACCCATATGACACAGCAGATCTCTCCGATCTCCTGCCCACTGCTCCCCTCAGCAGTGTATTTCAGTAGATCTGCCTGTTCTACTCCCCGCTCTGTCTCTGGTGAATACTTTCACTCCCTGCACCTCTAGCCTACACCCCAATTCTTGTATGCGTAAATAAATAAAAATAAATCTTTAAGAAAAAAATTACAGATAGGCTTTCAGGGTAGAAATTACGAGGAGAGTGATGATAAAACAATGCATTCCTAGTGATTTCATGCAGAGGCAACATCTTTCTGTAGTATTTTTCCCAAAAAATACTCATTATAAAAGAACAAAATAGTTCCGAAATGTCACAATAGAAACTGAAAGTCCCTTTAATCAAATAATACTCTTTAAATGCTGAAAACTGTGGTGTTATTTGCACATGGTAATATGTTCCTTTTTCCTTATATGGAATGCTTCGAGATCCATAAATGGAATACTTGATCAAATTTAGATGAAGAGCTGGAGAAAGATATGCTACTGAACCACATTGTTTTTACTTTACAAAAGGTGTTAAAATAAAAATTCTGTGTGTATTAATCCACTATGTTGTGAAGACTGTTGCTTAATGTGGCAATCTGGAATGCTCCAGTGTTTCTGTACCTGTCTTTACTACAGGTGGCATCTGCAGATTAATTCTGGTGTGGTTATACCTACCATGTACGGAAATTTGAACCTGAGTGTATGTCCTCATCAGTGCTGACTGGGAGATGTGGAATAGGGGAATTTCCACTCTTGGTTAATAAGATCTTTAGGCGCATTTCCTCTTTGTTTTTGCATCTTCTTCAGCTGTGAAGCAGCAGCAGGGAAGTGAAATGTGACTTCATGAACTTTGGAATGCTGATTTTTCTTTGGGAGACTTGTAATTGGAGAGTAGAATGTGTATAGATTGAGCTACCTACACAACTGATTTAGTTTTGTTTTAGTTTGGGGGGACTTTTTAAAAGTCTTCTAAAAATTAGTCTATTACATTTGTGCCAGTGATATATTTGCTTAGATTTGAATGAACAGGTAACTGAAGTTTTCTCAAAGGTAAGCATACTTTTTGACAGAACATCTTCCCAAGCAGACTGAAAATCCACAAATGGCAAAATTGCATTCTGGCCATATTAATAAAAACTTATTGCACATATGCTTATCCTTTTGGTTGAGCAGATCATTTAGCCTGTAAATTGTCCAAAACAAGAAAAATAGGAAAATAGGTTTAGGCCATATCAGGTACTATACTCAGGAGTAATCTCACTGGGAAACAAAAACTTAGTAGATACTCAGGAGCTATTACACATTAGATATCATAAACTCTTAATAACACCTTTTATGCAGTCATTGTCAGTATCTCTTGGTCTAATAACTGTGGTTCAGTCTTTCAAAGTATATTTAGAGGCCTGAATATATCTAAACATGGGTCAGACCTTTGGAGACAAATTTTTGAAGTGATCTCTTCCTGAGTTGCTCACTATCGTGTTGATGGTGTAAGGCTAATACACTTACAGTCAGAGAATCTTTTGTTTTTAAGTCATTCTTAGAACAACATTTTATTTAATATTTTAAAATTGAGATAACATTGATTCACCACACTCTATATGATTTAGAGGTGTAGGATCACACCATTTAGGTGTATGTATCACACCAAACCCATCACCAAAGCACTCATAGTTACAGTAGGAAAGTCTTTATGATTAGTAGAAAACAACTAATTATTTTTAAAACATATGTATGATTTTACTTTTCTAGTTCAAATGAGATATAATTGACATCCAACATTGTATTTATTTAAGATGTACAACCTGGTGATTTTATGTATGTAAGGTACCAAAATACTTCGATAGAGCACTTCCAGAATTAGTAGAGCAGAATGATCAGATTCAAAGCATAGCATTCATTTTCAGTAAAGCTAAATTAGTGTTTAAGTCCAAATGTCTTTGCTTTTAATTTACAACTATTGTGTTGGGATAAAACTTTTAAAGCAAAATACCCCAATAAGTAAAGGAATAATAGTAGCTTTTGTGGGAAGAACCATAACTCTTTCTTTCCTTATTTTGTAATTCAACCCTGGTTTTACTTCATAGGATTCTGAACTCAGAGAAAATTTGGTAAAATTTTGTGTAAATATGTGTGCAATATTACAGGTAGGTTATAAATTAGTAGGTAGATACCACATACAAATCCAGGTTAAAATGAGATTAAATTCCAAGTTTACTTACTTAAGGATCCTAAGCTTATCAGAAAGTAGCCAACCAGAGAAATAACTGCAGTGTATTTCAGCACAGTTTTTCTAGACTCCTAGAGTTTTGCATGGGTAAGCACTTACTGACAGTGTCTATACAAGGTAGGCTCTCCGTATTTTAATTTGTGTCATATCACCTTTTGTATATCTGGATTTACACCGTAGTTCAAAAAACACCACAATCTGCATGCCTTCTAAAAGAGGATGTTTATGAATTTCTTCTCTGGTGAGAGGAAGAAAGTCTACTTCCCTCCAATGAGGAGCTATGTTTTTCTTCTGGAAGAGGACCCAGAGCTTTAGTTGTCTCTTTTCCAAGGGATTACTCCCAAAGTGTGTGTCTCTTTTTTAAAAAATTCTAGTCATTCTTTTAAATGCCAGATCAATATAACCTACTGCTTGTGAGCCATTTCCTTGTGAATATGTTATTATGAACCCAAATCCACTAAGTCACAAATCAAGCACTTCATAAAATGCTTCTTCCTTTGTAATCTCTGACCCCAATTTTATTTCCTTAGTGACTTTCCTGCTTGCCTTACAGATTGAAGAGATTAAAACTGATTTTGACTCCTTGAATCATAGAACTTTGTGACTAATCAGTCATACTGTTATGCAGCATTTCTCATATATGCTTCTGATGTTCCCTTCCCACTATTTCCATATTTTTAGAGCTTTAGCATCTTAACCTCACCTTTTGTATTGCCTGCTACCTGGTTTTCCTGCGTTTGCACTCTCCTTCCATCTTTTTTCCACACCATTGCTAGATGGGTCTTTTTTATTTTTGTTTATTTTTTTAAAGATTTATTTATTTATGCATACAAGCTGGGGGGGCAGGCCAGAGGTGTGGGGCAGTGAGAGACTTCACCAGAGACAGAGTGGGGAGCAGAACAGGCAGATCGACTGAAATATACTGCTGAGGGGAGCAACGGGCAAGGCGGGAGAGGTCTGCTGCGTCATGTGGGAATCTCCCCAGCCAGGCATCAAACTAGCAAGGCAGCTTTGGACAGCTCCACAGCACTGTGCTTAACCTGTTGCACCACCAGGGAGGCCCTAGATTGGTCTTTTTTAAAACACTGATTTAATCATTTTCCCTTGCTCAGAAGTCCTTCTGTACTTTCACATTCCTACTCTGAAAATATCTCTTCTCCACAGTTTGGCCATAACCTACTTTTCTTTTTTTTTAAATGTGGTTCTTTTTTTAAATTGAGGTAACTATGATTTACAGGACTATCATTTAGGGGTATAGGTTCACACCACTTCAGATGTATGTTACCACACTATACTCACCATCAAAGTACCCATAATCTTTGACCAAATTCCACCTCTCCCATTTTTCTACCCCCAATGGTAGCCTCTCTGGTAGCCTCTAGTTTTCAGCCACATTTCTAGGGTTTGTTTTGGTTTACTTCTGTCTGTTACTTTATATTTCACATATAAGTGAAATCATCAAGTATTTGTCTTTCTTTTTCTGACTTATTTTGCTTAACATAAGCCTCTCCAGTTCCATTCATAGTGTCACAAATGACAAGAGTTCATCTTTTTTTTTTAATAGCTGAATAATATTCAATTATTTATACATGCCACATCTTTATCCACTCTTATGTCACTGGGCACTTAGGTTGTTTCCATAATTTGACTGTTGTATATAGTGCTGCAGTGAACATAACAGGTTATATTCCCCTTTGAATTGGTGTTTTTGTAGTCTTTGGGTAGATAAGTAGGAGTAGAACTGCTGGATCATATAGGAATTCCATTTTTAATGGTTGGAGAAACTTCCATAGCATTTTCCATAGCAATTAGACTAGTCTACATTCCCACCAACAGTTTCTTTTTCCTTACACCCTCACCAACACTTGTCTCTGGTCTTTTTGATGTGGGCCATTCTTGTGGGAGCTCACTGTGACTTTGCACACTTTTTCATGTGCCTATTGGCCATCTATATGTCTTCTTTGGAGAAGTGTCTACAGAACCTATTTTGCAACCCTCATTTCTTATTGCTCTACAAACACTTGTTTCAGCTAGAACTGACTATCATTGGTTCTGGGCTCTTTGCTGATTTCTTCGTTTGCTTTTTCTCTTCAAATTCTATTTTTCATTCACAGTGTATCTCAAATCTCTTTTCTAGCAAGATCTCTCCTGACCTTTGTTGTCCATATTAATCTTTTCTTCCTTTGAACTTACAGCTTTTATGAACACTGACACACATTTGGTTATACCAATTATCTTGTTTTAGTGTTTAGTTTTTTTATATCAATATAGCTGACTTTTCAACCACATTACAAATTGTTTGAGAGAAAGGGCACCCTCCTCTGTGTTTTCCACAATGCTTGGCATCTACTAGGCATGCAATAAATATTCTTATTTACACATTAATAAATTATTTCTTATATCATAGCTAGTACCTTTTAATTATTTCCTTTAATCTTCGTAATAACTGTAAAGAAAGAGTTACTATATACATAGGAAACTGAAGCTGGGAACTTCCTTAACTTGCCAAAGCTACATAGTTAAAATCCTGAAGCCAGCGTTCAAACCCAGATCTTAGCATTCAGTAACAGATGCTTTGCACTACACCAGTAATCTTACCTCCTTTTTGTCTGATGTATGTCTTTAGAAGGTCAAAGAATACTTCACATTTAGCTTGGTATTTTTTGTTAATTAATGGCAACAGAAGAAAAAAATGTGCAAACATGGATTAGCAATAATTGCAAGTAGGAATAATAAAACATGCAAATTGTGTCAAAGTTCACAGGAAAATAGAATTTCCCTTAATCTCTTTGCTTACTGGTGGAATGACTCATCTTCCAGTTGTACATTTCTCTTCAGTTATTCAGTATCTGTATAAGTTAGACATAGGAGGGAAAACCACTGATGAGATGTACAAGACACGTCATTTGAGCTAATGAGTGTTCCCAGGATATCCCCAAGATTTCTACCTGAGTGCTCTGGCCTCTCCCATTTACTGTTTAACTCTTTTTCACCTTTGGCTTTCAGAGTAAAATTACTTCTTAGTTCCTTTCTGCCTTTTATGTGGATTTCCATAGGCTGCTTAGCTCTGTGATGCACAAAGATTTACTATATGCCTATTTAGCATTAGTCAGATTTAGCACTGTTTAACTTAGCCACTAGAAATTCCAAGAATTAAAAAGTTCCCTTCTCCATTCTTGATTTTTTTTCATTAAGAAAAAAAGACAACTCAAACCATTTTATTTTTTAATTAACAGTAAAATTGAGTATAACTGATAGTAAATTCTGCTTCATTGTTATAAAAAAATTAAACTGATGTTTTTTCCAATAGAACTAATAAATTGTACTACTGGTTTTTTTTATTTTTTATTTTTAAAATTTATTTATTTATCCATATAAGTTGGGGTCAGGCCAGTGGTGTGGGGCGGCGAGAGGGCTCACCAGAGACAGAGTGGGGAGCAGAACAGGCAGATCAACAGAAACACACTGCTGAGGGGAGCAGCGGGCGAGGCAGGAGAGGTCTGCTGTGCCACGTGGAAAATCTCCCTGGCCGGGCATTGAACTCGTGCCCCATCAGGCAACAGCTCCACAGCACTGCACTCAACCCATTGCGCCACCAGGGAGGCCCACATTGTACTACTGTTTTATGAATAAGATGATTTGGCTCAATGAAGTAATGCATTTATTTATTTATTTATTAATATTTATACATACAAGCTGGGGTACAGGCCAGAGGCGTGGGGCGGCGAGAGGGTTCACCAAAGACAGAGTGGGGAGCAGAACAGGCAGATCAGAAATGAGGGGAGCAGCGGGTGAGGCAGGAGAGGTCTGCCGTACCATGTGGGATTCTCCCTGGCTGGGCCTCGAACTTGCATCGCGCAGTGCCCACAGCTCCACAGCGCAGCGCTCAACCGCTGCGCCACCAGGGAAGCCCGAAGTGATGCATTTAAAAGTGGAAATAGAGGCTCTGTATTTCTTATGTGGTAGCTAATGTGGCCTTTTCTCTCTCTGATCTTAGTTTTCTCACAGGATTGTTTTGAGAACAGAATCACACAGTATATGTGCAATATAAAGGCCTAAAGTTATCTACAAGAATGCACTACAGGCACTCAATCCCCAACAGAGAAAACTTGATTTATGGATTACCTATGCATGTGTACTACAAGGGCATTGGATCTAGTTTCAGCCTAGAACCCTTCTAAGGGGGTACAAGCATAATGATCTCTGGCCCCTGTTTAGAATACCCAAGAACAACCAACATGCAGGCATGCTCTTCTGCACAAATGGCATCAATTAGATTATGGGTAATTATAGGAATCCTTTTACGCTACAGCCATATGAAGACAGGAGTCAATTTCTGAGTCAGAAACAGGAAGCATGGAAAGTTATTTCCCTGTATTAAAACCTAAAGAATTATATATATATATATATATATATATATATATATATATATATATATATATATATATATAAAGATTTATTTATTTATGCATACAAGAGCTGGGGTGTAGGCCAGAGGTGTGGGGGGAGTGAGGGGATTCACCAGAGACAGTGGGGAGCAGAATGGGCAGATTGACTGAAATACACTGCTGAGGGAAGCAGCAGGAGAGACAGGAGAGGTCTGCTGCGCCATGTGGGAAGCTCCCTGCTGAGTATCGAACTTGTGCTGAGTGGCAGCCAATAACTTCATAGGCTGAGACTTAGCCGCTCTGCCACCAGGGAGGCCCCAAAACCTAAAGAATCATAAATGAGAAACTATTGGTAAAATGTGTACTGTTACTGCTTAGCCAAAGCACATGCAGAGGCTTTTGAACTATAGACTTTTTGTGGTCAAATCATGCAATTTTACTGAATTTCAGAGTAAAATTACTTCTCATTTCCTTTCTGCCTTTCTCGTGGACTTTCATAGGCTACTTATTACTGTGATGTGCAAAGATTTACTCCGGTGTTGACACCTGAGCAAACTAAGGCCCAGAAAAGTGAAGTGATTGACCAAAATCATATACGGTAATGGATGCCTCAGCTGAGAAGATGCAAACCCAGATAGGTTTATCATAAACTAGTCCAGGCTGCTAGCATCCTCACAGCTTCTCTGAGGGCTTTGTGTTTGTCTCTTGAGGAGAACAATAATAATAATAACAACAACAACAACAACAACTCCAACAATACTGTTAAAGGAAACATACTGAGTTTGGTTACTCTTTCAGAATGAAAATGAAAAACCTATAAAGATTCTTTAAAAAGAACCTTCAGTAATTGTGCACTTGCTTTCTCTGAGAATTCTTTTTGTGGGCTTAGTTAAATTCTATGTATATTTGATGCTTGATTTTTCTTCAAGTCCTTCTCTCTTGTTTATTGCCTACTTTTTTGAAAAGTTTTTTTTGGTGAATCTTAATGGATATTTTTATCTTGTTTTGTATTTGGATCATCCAGTGAAAGGATTTAAATAATTTTGCAGTTTGCTTCCAAGGGGGGAGGGAAGTTAGGCATTTTGTTGGTACTTTAGTGGTTTAGTTCCTGGTTGATTGTGAAGCTAAGGGGATTTCCAGGGCGTGTGTGCATGGATGAACTCTTTGAATGGAAAGCAGAATTTAAAAAAAAAGAACAATAATAAAAGAACAGTGAGTAATAGCATTCCTGGGTTTGCAGCATCCACACCATGTTATTGCTTTTCCTTACTGATTTGTTCATTTTTAATTGGGAAGCAAGATTCTGTTATTTAAAATATTTTGTCTTTTTGTTTCTCTTTCAGCTATTCTTTATAGTCTGTCAGGATATAGTATGATGGGAAAGGAGGATAGGGTTAAAAAGAATCTAACTTTTTGTTCTGCATAGAAATTTAATTTCTAAATTATTTTTTACCTGAGTAAGCTCCTGTTTCCCCAAAACCAAGACAAGATTTAAGAAATAACTTTATACTTGTGAGTAAATTGCACTTTGTATGAGGTAGTTAGTAGAAAAATCTAGTTGGATAAATTGTACTATTATTTTTGTTTGTTTTGAAAATTTATTTTTAATTATTAGTGCATACAAGAAGTGGGGTGTAGGCCAGAGGTGCGGAGGTTGAGAGGATTCACCAGAGACAGAGTGGGGAGCAGAACAGGTGGACCTACTGAAAATCACTGCTGAGGGGAGCAGTGGGTGAGACAGGGGAGGTCTACTGTGCCATGTGGGAAGCTCCTTGGCTGGGGATTGAACTTATGCTGCCATGGCTGGGGACAGCTTGAAAGTGCTCAGACTTTAACCCCTGCGCCACCAGGGAGGCCCTGTGCTGTTGTTTTATAAATAAAAAAAGTAAGATAATTCAGCTTAATGAAGTAATAAATTTAAGAGTAGAAATAGAGACTCTGTATTATGTGACTAACGTGATCTTTTTTTCCCTCAGCATCTTATCTTTCTCACAAAATTGTTTTGAGGACAAGTTGGTGAAGAACATGTATCTTTTTTTTTTTCAGTGAACATGTATCTTTAAAGTTTCTAAATGGTTGACAAATCTTTAGTGAGATGTTCTCAGTCCTTTGTGCAGTTCATAGTGGGCTGCCATTTTATATTTCAAAACAAAAAAGAAATTTTCTTCCTCCTCCTCATTTCCTTCCTCTTCATCTTTTTTTTCTAGTTGTATGGTTTTCATTGTGTAGAATGACTACTTTTAGCTACTTAATTCAGTCTTCTTTTTAGATTGTTTCATCTTTTACAAAAATGCTACAGTGAATACATTTAATACATTTGTAATTTCTCACATATTCTAAGATACCTGAAAAATAGATTCTTGCAAATTGAATTGCTAAGGCAATGAGGATACGTACCAATTTTCTTTAAGCTTCATGGAAATGTGACTGTTAATACATCAGTATACAGAGACACTGCTGAGATAAGTATGAGAATTCTTGTTTCTTTACAATGTTTGGTGTATGTCATTAAAACAGTTTGATCTTAGTTTATCTGCGGTGAAAAATAAAATCTTAGTGTAGGGCTAATTAACATTTTCTTAGTGAGTGAGTGAATCAAGCATCTTTATAGTTAAAACTGCTTGTTTCTGCCTTGCCGATTTTTTCTTTGGGTTATTGAGAGTTTTTATTGACTTGTAGGAGCTCTTTATTTGAAAAATTGTGACTTGAATAATAATTTAGGGGACTTTCTTTTTTTTAACTTGTTTTCTTCATGCGCAGTTTAAAATCATCAGGTTTCTCCTACTTTTATGGTTTCTGAGTTTAATGTTTAGAAAAACTTTTCTGTTACAAGATTATTTAAAAATGAGCAAACAATAAACAAACAAAAACCTCCTTTTGCTCCCTATTTTGTTGTTTTTCCTTGAAATTTTTTATCCATTTTTTTCTAATGTAAATAAGGCATAATTGCATATTTTATTTTTTTCTCAATAAAGTAAGCAGTTGTGTCAACATTTATTTAGCAACCTTAGGTTGGGATGCCACTTTTAGCATATATCAAAATCCTGTGTATGTTTATATCTGTTTCTGGACCTTGGACACTGTTTTGATAAATTTAGTGGAACTAATCCTTACAGCTAGGGTTCTGGCTCTTACTTTAATAAATTTTTAAGGGACAGACATTGTAGGCCTATGCTAAATGTATGAATAATGTTCCTTGGTTCAAAATTGTGTTTTGTATATTTGATGTAGTTCCATTACTAATGACTTTATATAAAATTTAATTTTATTTATTGTTGAGGTAACATTGGTTTACAGCACTCCATATATTTTAGGAGTATAGGTTCACACTTCTTCAAATGTATACCACATCATGCCCACCACCTTTGTACCAAATGAACCCTTCACCACAGTTCATTTGTCCCCCTTCTCCTTTTGCTTTTACCCTCTACCTCCTACTCCTCTGGTAACCTCTGTTCTGTTGTCAAAATTCAGGTGTTTGTTTTCATTTTGTTTTATATGTTTATTTGCTTTTTTCTTTATATTCCATAGGTGATACATTCAGTATTTGTCTTTCTCCTTCTGACTTATTTCACTTAGCATAGTCTCCTCAATTTCTATCCATGTTGTTGCAAATGGCAAGATTTCATGTTTTTAATAGTTACATTGTATCCATTGTGTGCATATACCATATCTTTTTTATTTAGTCACCAGTAGACTTTAAACATTATTAACCACAAGTCAAGTACAAAATACATTTTATAACTGAAAAAACTTGTTTATAAACAAAAAATCATGTATTCATGCTAACCCTCACATTTTTACTGAATCCCAAACTTCTTATTAGGCATCTTTCTGAGTAATATTCTTTCAGTGACAGGATAAACATAACGAACTGTTTTATTCTTTGTCTGAAGATACCTACTTGAATGATAACTGAACTGAAGATAGTATTGCATTTTCCTAACTGAAGATAGTATTCCATTGCTTTCTGGTTTCTCTTTTTCTTAATGGTGGTATTCGTCCAGTATTTCTTGTTCCATTGTAGATCATCTCTATTTTCCTTGTTGTGCTTAAGATGATTTTTTTTTTTTAAACTTCTGTTATTTCGCTATGGTATATTTACTTTTCCTGGGATGTACTGAGTTTCCTGAATCTGAGGTTTCACATAATGAAACAATTTTGAGCCCTTAATATCATCAGATACTGCTTCTTTTAAAATGCTTGTTAAACTTTTGTTGGGCTCTTTTACTCTCTCACATGTCTTATACTCTCTCTCGCTCTCTCTTACCTTTTTTCTCTGAATGGCATTCAAGGTAACTTCTTCAAATCTTTTCTTCTAGTTTACTACTTCTTACTTCTTCCTACCCATTCAATTAAGAGTTTCTCCAGTTTTATTTCTTTTTTTTCTTCAAATTTTTTTTAAGATTTATTTATTTATTTACGCTTTATACACGCTTATTTATTTATTTACGATTTATACACACTGGGGTACAGGCCAGAGGCATGGGGCGGTGAGAGGGTTCACCAGAGACAGAGTGGGGAACAGCACAGGCAGATTGAGGGAAACACACTGCTGAGGGGAGCAGCAGGCGAGGCAGGAGAGGTCTGCCACGACGCCATGTGGGAATCTCCCGGGCCAGGCATTGAACTGACATCACCGCTGCCAACAGCTCCACAGCGCAGCGCTTAACCACTGAAGCACAATGATGTAAGACACAATGATGTTTTTATTTCCTGTTTTATTTCCATAATTTACTTAAAAGGTATACATTCTGTGATTTTGAGCAAATTTATACACTTGTGACCGTCACCATAATTCAGTTTTAGAATGCTTCTATCCCCCCAAAAAATTCCAGCATATCCTTTTGAGGTCAGTCCTTATTCCTACACTCGCTTCAGCAATCACTGATTTATTTTCAGTGTCTGTAGTTTTGCTTTTACTAAAAGTTGTGTATAAATAGAATCCTATAATCTATAATTTTTCGGTTCACCTTCTTCCATTTAATATAAAATTATTTGTTTTTACAGTATGATTCACTTTCCATTTAACATAAAATTATTTGGTTTTTTACAGTATGTTAATTTAGTTTTAAATATAGTATCTTAGAGTTTTGTTGTTAAAAGTATCAGTAGTTCCTTATCATTGGTAGGCAATATCCGGGTGTATGAATATACCACAGTAACTGGTTTATTCATCAGCTGGTGGACATTTGGATTTACCCGCTTCCCTTTCATTTGGTTTTGATTATTTTAGACTTCTGTCAAATTTTCCTCTTCAGTTTTTCAAGGTATCTGCTTTTCCTTACAGTCTAATTCCTTTTTTATGTTTTAATTATTTTTACATATATTGTCTATCAGATTTTCCTATTATCCTTTATCCTGATTTTTTTTGGCTAATTCTTTTTTGTATTAGAGAACTCTCATATATGGTACATTGTTTACTTTGATATTTCTCAATTTTAAGTTGGTAAGTTCAATTTTACAGGAGTTAGTTCTTTCTGTAAGAATCCCTTTGTTGCCTGGATTGTTGATAGTGTTTCTCTAGAGTTTCTTGTTTTGTTTTTGCCATGTGCCTGAGAGATATTACTGGACCAGAACAAGTTTTTTATGTAATTTCTCAGTTAAGCATGATGACTTTCGTATCACATGATTTGTCTAAGCTTGTGCTCCAAGCTATTTAAGATACAAACTTGAGTTTTATTTTTATTTTCTTAAGGGATCTATTTTTCCTACTTAGATTCCTGATAGAGATAGACACGCTTGTGTATTGTGTCTTGACATCATTGTGCTTACTTGGAAAGATACCTTTTTTATTCATATTCATAAACTGAAAGTACACTTTCAGTTTCTCCCCCTTTTTGGGTCCAAGATTTGATAGTTCTCCAGTTCCCATGGGGGTGTCAAAAGTCAAACCCCTTGTTTGCTAATATTATCTTTACTTCTTCCCTGGACAACTTCAGCCTCAACGCTTATCTTTACCATTCTGACTTTAAAATATAACTTTGTCATTGGAACTTGGAGATTTAATTATTTTTTTTTTCTTGCAAGTTCAACCACAAATTTAGTATTTTGATTATATTTTATCCAGCCTTTTTTAGATATCGATAATAGCAAAAAGTGTTTGTTGTTTGTTTTTCACATCTCACTGGAATAAGAAAACACAGATGATTAAAGGTATTTTTAAATAGGATACTACACTATAGTGATTATAAATATAATTACTAAATGCAAAACATCTCTTAAAACATAACTTGCTATTAAATGAGTACAAACTTTCTAAGATTATTGTTAGGTTGCAGTGACATTTTTCAGACATGTGACTTCATATTTCCTTGGCTACCTTATGTTGCTTATAAGTTAGTTGGTTACCTTGGCAGTCATGTTAGCATTCTTTTCATTGAGGTTTTATTTGTATTCTATAGTTTAAAGAACACACACAAAAAAAGTTGGCCATTATATGCAGAGATACTTTTTTTTTACTGTTATTCCCACATTAAGAGCAGTGCTTCCAACCAAAAGAGCTGGTATTCCCCTGTTTTTCCTTGTCTGCTATGACTAAAGTCAGTTGTTTTAAGACTCCCTTTCATCTGATCTTTAGACAAAAATATTTGATGTTTGCAGGACTTTGGTTATAAATATCTTATATATTTTAAGATCAGTGTTCCTTTTAGGATTGAAAGTTTTTAATATAATTAATGTATTCCTCTTGTTTATCTTTAGCAGCTATACTGGAGTAGCACATTAAATTAAATAAATGAGAAATCTGTTTTGAATTTCCTAGTAAGATCTATATCATTGTCTCAGCATAGGAGTAAACCATCATAAACATGTGGATCATCATTCAAAAATTGAAGTTTTAATCTCTTCTAAGTAGAAAAGCAAAAAATGAAGTTTTGTGTCTCTTTACATATCATTTGTTGAGAAAAATTAACTGTTTAACTTGCTTTCTCATCCATAATATAGGAGGAGTAATAAGTAGAAGAATCAAATTCTACTGCCATGTATGTTGTGAGAGTTATTTATAATTATGAAGTCAGCTCTATTTTAGAAGTCATGTGTCCTATGTAGTGTATAAGCTGTGGCATTCTTTTCTTTCTCTGCTTGGGGCATGTTGTTGGATCCTTTGTGCTTAGGGAACAACCACACAACAAATAGTTCTGCTTTATTATTTCTAATAAATGGTTGGATAAGGTGTAAATAATTAAAAATTTTTGACTAACAATATTAGAATTGTTTTTACATTTATTAACTCTTTTCATATTGTAGTACTAAGCAAGAATTGGCCTTAAACATTTTTTTTAAAGAGTTGTTTTTTAAACTCAAATTCATAATTACAGAAAGACTATTTATACATATTTTTCAAACTTCCATATTGCCTAGTTGTTAATCTTAAAAATACAAAGTTCATTTCTGTTTAAAGAGGACCTTGCCAGTTCTTTCCTCTGTCTGGAAGGTTCTTCTTCCAAAGAAAGCATGCATTATGGCCTCACTTCTTCAGGTCTTTGTTGCTTCATTAGAAAGACCTTTTCCTTTTACCATAGCTAAAATAGAGAGGGATTAGTGAAAGTGGTGCTAATAGCCTACTCTGCTTAATTTTCTTCAAGTTTTCTCTGCCTGAAATTGACATATATTTGTTACCATGGTATTATCTCTTTCACTAAAAAACTTCGTAAGGGGAGGAAATTTGTTCATTGGTCTATTCCTAGAATTAGAACATTATTTGGCATATAATAGGTGCTCAATGAAAATATGTTGATCGACCAAGTAAATATTATAAATAGTGGCCTGAGAGTGGGACATACATGGGAGCTAGCCCATGTATGTTTTATTTGAGCGTCTTTGTCTTTTATTCTTTTAAAGAAGCTATTTGGGACATATTTCAAAATGCCAATTTTTTTAGCTTTCCTAAAAAATAAAATCTTTTAAACCTGGATCTTTATTTTGTATGGCAGCAGTTAGCTAGACTAACCATTGGAGTGCTTCCTTATAAGGGACCTACACTCTTCATATTGTCACAATCATTATCTCTTACTTTGGAAACAGCCATTTGCTGTTTATCACTGGAATCAACAACCTCTGTTATAAGTCATAGTATTTAGTCCTGTGCAGTTACACTCTTCCACTTAAAATTAAAAGTATAAAGTGAGTAAAGATAGGAATTGTGACAATTACTAAGGGAGATATAAGTTGAATTTATAAAACCTAAATGGCACAGAAATGAAATCCCTTTAAGCCAATGAAAACATGAAAAGATACTCAGCATCATTAGTCACTGGGGAAATGTACATGAAAATTATTTGAAATAAGGCCTCCTTGGTGGCACAGGGGTTAAGCCTCAGCACTATGTAGCTATTAGCAGCCTCTGCAGGATGAGTTCAATCCCCAGCCAGGGAGCTCACCCACATGGCTCAGCAGACTTCTCCTGTCTCGTCCACTGTTCCCCTCAGCAGTGTATGTCATAGATATGCCTGTTCTACTCCTCACTCTGTCTCTGGTGAATCCTCTCACATTCCCATACTTCTGGCCTACATCCCAGCTCTTGTATGCATAAATAAATAAATCTTTAAAAAAATTATTTGAAATACCCATGAGCATGAACAATAACATGTTAGTAAGGATGTGGAGGAATTGGAAGCCTCATATGTTACATTTTGGAACATAAAATGATAGTCACTTTGGAAAATAGTCTGGCAGTTCCTCAAGTAGTCAAACATAGAATTACCATATGACATGATTATATAACCAGGAGAAATGAAAACAAAGATCCATTCAAAACTTATATACAAATGTTGATAGCATCATTGTTCATAATAATGGAAAAGAACTCATGACCATCAGCTGATGGATAAATAAAATATGGCATATCCTTACAGTGGAATATTATTCTGCAATAAAGAGAAATGCTGATTCATCCTGCAACTTGGATGAACCTTGAAAACATGCTGAGTGAAAGAAATCAATCACAAAAGATTTCATCTTAGTATGATTCCATTATATGAAATGTCCAAAATAGGTAAGTCTATAGAGGCAGAAAGATTAGAGGTTGCTTTGTCATAGGGTGGAGGGTGATGTTGACTGCTAATGAGTATGGAGTTTCTTCTTGTAGAGAGTCAATGTTCTAACATTGTGGTAATTGATGTTGCACAATCTATGAACTAAATTGTACACTGCAGACATGTGAATTTTATGGTATGTGAATCTAATCCTAAGAAAATATTCGTTAAAAAAAGAGCTTCTTTTACAAATAACCAAGAAACAAATGACCAAAAGATTCGTAAATTCTTCACAGGCCTAGAATATTAGCCAATCAGTAATTAAGTACAACTTCAGCAGTCTTCCAAAGCAGTAATTGTTCTTTAAGTTTATCCTCTGTTGAAACAGCTAACCTTGCACATTTGTGATGCCCCATGCTGTAGGTCGCATGCCATCTCAGTAGATCAACTCTTTGTCTTGGTTGATTGGCAGTGGCTTTTGAGTACAGTATGACATACATTTGTTTAGTTTGAAAAGTGAGCAGCTTGAGGCCCCACAGAAGTATTACAAAGAATCTGTGAATGGTAACATATTTAGTAAGCAGAGCTTTTGTAATGGGAAAAAGAAAAACCCAACCTGACATCTTGGAATTTTTTGCCTACCTACTAGAAGATACGGATCAAAAGGATAATCTTTGGATGAAATTTTATTACTCATCCTGTGATTGCAGAGGCTCCTGAGACTCTTTCAAATAAGCTATCTTAAGTATAACCCTTTCCATTCTGTGATTTTAAGGGATTTCCAAGTCTTGTTAATATAGAATATCAGAACTAGAAGGGGATTTTATTAGTTAATGTAGTTTAACTCTTGAGTTTTGCAGATGTCTATTTTGCCAGTAATACTAAATTATCTTAGTTTGTCATTACTCCTGAGGTGATTATAATGTAGACTAATAGCAACACCAAAATGATAAATTGGAAAGAAATGTAGTGGGAAATATTTTTCATGTTAATTATTAGTAAAACCTGAATCACAGAAACTCAGTGCATTTGCTTTGTTGCCCTTGGTTCATTCAGAGCAAAACAAAAATGACAATGTTTAGTCTTCTTAATAATTTAAGTTTATAAAAAAAGTAGTATCCCTGTCCCCACTAATATTTAGTTAGTTTTGATATTAATAAAACTTTCTGAACACTTTATAGGGAATATACTTGAGAAGGGAAATTTTAAAACAAAATGTTTGTGAATAGAAAGGTCAAAGGAGGTCCCTCAGAACTGCAGTTGGCGGGAATAGAAAAGCTAAAAACAGCAAGACACGAAAACATGCATATGGATCAATGTTTTGTTATTTTTAAAGATGAAATATATTGTGATTTAGAAATATTTGTAATTATATATATATATCTGTCTGCTATTGGTTTCTGATTTAAATATCTGTGTTCAGCAAACATATTCTTAGATTTTACTATTTTAAAAAGTATTGAGTCTTATTTTACAGCATAGAGCTAATGGTCTATCTTGTTCCATGTATATTTTGAAAAGAATAAATATTCTTCCATTTTGGGATCTAGTATCCTTTAGCTATCAATCAAATCCAGGTGGTTAATAGCGTAGTTTATGTCTTCTCTATCCTTACTGATTTTGATCTATTTGTTCTATCATTATGGAGAGAAAAGTGTTGAAATCTCTGTATGTAATTATAGATTTACCTAGCCCTTTTTTCAGTTCTGTTTAGTATTGTTTCATGTATTTCAAGTGCTATTCTTATTTATGAGTATGATTTCCTGATATATTGATCTTGATATTATGAAGTGTTCCTTTTTTTTTTTGCAGTAACTCTTCTTCTTGAGGTTTATGATGTCTGAAATTAATGTTGCCTCTCCAACTTTTAAGCTTACCTAGTGCATGATACATATTTCCCCCCTACTTTTTACTTTCAGCTTATCTGTATCTTTAGGTTTAAAATACATCTACTATAAACAGTATTTTAATAGTGTTGGTTTTAAATATTATACTTTGCTATCTGTTTTTTGTTTATCCAGGTTTGTTTTGTTTTGTTTTGGCTCTCTGTTCCTTCTTTCTTCTCGTTTTGGGTTAATCACATTTATTTTTAGTATTTCATTTAATTTTTTGTTGTTTTTGTCTCTATCTTTTCTGCACTAAATTTTAATATTTGGCTTGTGCTTAAATATGAATCCTTAACTTAATCCATTTAGTGTTTAGGTGTACCATTTCACATAAAATATAGGAACCTTGTAGAATTTCATTTACCTCTTAGCTTTTGTATTATTATCATACATACCACATCTACATCTGTTTTAAGTCCTGTAATACATTGTTATGGTAATTTTTGCTTCGAGTAATCCTATCTTTTAAAGAAATTAAAAAGAGAAAAAAGTACATTCGTTTTACAATTACCATTACATTTACGACTTCTGATGTTTTTATTCTTCTAAATCCAAGTGTCCATCTGATGTTTTATTTTATCCTTTTTTTCTGGCTGCTTTTAAGACTTTCTCCTCTAATTTTTAGCAGTTTTATTATGCTATGTTATTAGTTACGGTTTTCTTTGTATTTCTCCTGCCTCAATTTTGTTCTGCCTTTTGGGTCTATAAGTTATGCTTTTCACCAAATTTGGGAAAATTTTGACCATTATTCAAAACTTCTGTTTACCCTTTCCTTTCTATCCTCTCTTTTGTACCCTAACTATATGGATAAAACTCTGTCTGACATCTCCACACTCTGAGGCCCTATCTATGTTTTTCTTTTAATCTTTTTTTCTTCAGGTTGATTCATTTCTATTGCTCTGTTATTTGTGTTCACTGACTCTTGTGTCATTTCTGATCTATTCTAAGTCTACCCTGTGAATATTTAGTTCACATGTGTGCTTTTAAATTCTAGGATGTTAATTTTTATAGTTGCTACATTTCTGTGTTTTCCCTTCTTTGCATTCACTATAGGTCTGTTTTCCTATAAATACTTGAATATATTTACAATCACTACTTTAAAGTTCTTGCCTGCACACTCTAGCATTGGTACTTTGGATTGATTTCCATTGACTCCTTTTTTTCTTAACTGGGGATCAACTTTTCCTGTTTCTTCCCATGTTTATTAATTTTTAGTTGTATTTTAGACATAATGAAGGATACATAGTATAGGCTCTGGATTTTGTTTTCTTCTGGAGATGATTGACTTTGCTATATATAGCAGGCTAATAATTTGGTTAGACTCAGACTCCAAACTCTGTTTCCCTTTAGTGAATAGTAAATATAAGTCTCTGCTCAGGTTTTTCAGCTGTTGCTTTTTTACTGGGCTATTTGGAATATCCCATGCATATACAGATCAAGAATTAGGCAAGGATTTTGGCAGTTTTTTGTGGTTTCCTCCTTTCTTGCTTGATTGTCTTGCAGATGTCTGTTTTGCCAATAGTACTAAATTATTTTAAGGAATGAATATTTTTATTTTTCATAATAATAATAGTCATAGCAGTTTGTATATAATAAAAGTCCTTAATAAAACCTTGTTAATGTTTTGTCTGACTTTTACTTTTCAGGAACTTAAGAGATTTAAGAACTTTGTAAAATACTGTCCTCCTTTTGATATTGTCATCGATGGGCTCAATGTTGCCAAAATGTTTCCTAAAGTTCGTGAATCTCAAGTTGTAAGTACAAGTTTGATTTTGTTATTCTATATCTCCAGAAATATTTACTCTACCCGTTTGTGATCTTCTGTGCATCTCTTTTTTTTTTTTTAAAGAATTTTATTTATTTATGTATACAAGCTGGGGTACAGGCCAGAGGCGTGGGGCGGTGAGAGGGTTCACCAGAGACAGAATGGGGAGCAGAACAGGCAGATCAGAAATACACTGCTGAGGGGAGCAGCGGGCGAGGCAGGAGAGGTCTGCCGCGCCATGTGGGATTCTCCCAGGCTGGGTGTCGAACCTGCATCGCTCGCGGCCGACAGCCCCACAGCGCAGCGCTCAACCGCTGCGCCACCGGGGAGGCCCTCTTCTGTGCATCTCTTAACTCATTTTTCCTTTCTCTAAAAATAAGCTCCTAAAGCTGCCACAGTGCTGACTACTCCTCTATGATGCACTGTTTTCATCGCTTGCAAGCAAGTAGCAATTAGAGACTGTGCAAGAGGGAGAGATTAAAAAGTCTGTGTAATAAATGGTCATTTTAACCCTTTTTCTATAACCTTTAGCTAACCTCCTAGAACCCTGTTCACTCTTTGGGGTTATTTTATCATTTCCCTGGAGGTCACATCCCTCTATTTGGGCATTATCAATATATATTATCAAAAGTTATTAACCACTCATTACTCATATTTGTTTTTTCCAAACATAGGATATTCATAAATTAATCTAAGAAATTTTTTGGTGAGATAATAATTTGTTTTATCAATTTATAAATGCCCTAGTAGTTTCTACTAGGAATATGATTTTTTATAAAAGCGATGAACAATTACTTTAACTTCCATTTTACAGATTAGAGAGCTAGAAAATTGAGGCTAATTTTGTATAGTAAATCCTTAGAAAATGATCATAACATCAAAATTAGGTTGTCAAAGAGCCCCTGAGTTTCAGACTGTGACTTTTATCACTGGCAATCTGTGGTCATTCTCATCTATAGTTAAACTCTGTTATTTCTTAAAAATTGCTACCAATTTAAAAGCTTTTTCTCAGAGATGCTGCTAGTCCAGTTCAGCCATTCATACTCAGAAAAGCTTGCAGGTGCTAACAATGAACAAGTTTGATTTACAGACATTTTTAATATGCTTTTCCTTTATGCTGATGCCTACATTTTTTTTAATGATCAAGTTGTGTACTTTTTAATCCTTTATTAAAAAAGAAACCAAAAGCAAGTTGAAATATTTTAGTCTCTTTGGTAATTAAAGGGTGATTGAGGCAGTGATACTGATAAAGCAAAGCTATAAAAGAAAGCATGAAATTATTTATCATTAATGCTTGGGAAAGCTCAGAATCAGAAGGGCTCATTCTAAAACTTCCTCTTCTAATCTGTGAGAAAAAAAGTTTCGTATTTGTTCACCTTTTGTTTAATTTCCAGTCTTATACAAAGTATGAAAAATTGCGTGCCTAGAAATATTTTTTTTAACTTTTTTATTTTTTTAATGAGTGGTTAGAAATATGCAGCCTAAATTGAGCTAACTTTCTGGGGGAAAGTAACATGTCAAAGATGCTATAGTAGACATATCCTCTTATGATATGGGAGGGAAATATATACATTTTGAAAAATTCCACTAGATTTGGCAAACAGAGAAGCAAAAAACAAAAGATGGACCAGGGAAATGATAGGTACTGCCACTACTTTTAACTTTTACTCTTAAAAGAATTTAATGTTAGCAATTAAATGTCAACAATTTATGTGACAAGTAATTGTTATCACCCAGCTCTTAGAGAGCTGGGTACTGGCAGAGAGCTATAGTGTATTAGCATTTATATTTAGGAAACCTGTAAACTTCATATCAAAGATTCAGCTTAGAGATGCCACCTAAGTTTTTTCTCAGGTCTCTGAAGCTGCAGATTTGTAAAAAATAAAAGGATACCACCTATCCCAAAGATCCATCTTTTTTTAAAAATTTCTTGGGTAAATCTACTCTCATGCTCTTTTGTAGCCCAGTTTTCATTTTTTAACACTTTCTAGGTTGTTGGAAGTAGCATACCATTTTTCTCTTGTTCATTCAGTGAATGAAAACGCAGTAATCAAATATGAAATATAAGGAAAATCTCAGTATTCTTTGATTTGTTGTGGATTCATGCTCTTGGTCTTAGAAATGATACAGAAGTAAAGATGAAGAGCATAGGTTCTAAAGAGAGTGGCATGTCAGGATCTAGAGTCCTACTGTGGTCAAAAGTGATTCAGAAGATCATTTAACTTAGATATATAAGCCTATATTTATTTATTTATTTATTTATTTTTTAAAGATTTATTTTTTATTTATACATACAAGCTGGGGTACAGGCCAGAGGCGTGGGGCAGCGAGAGGGTTCACCAGAGACAGAGCGGGTAGCCGAACAGGCAGATCAGAAATACACTGCTGAGGGGAGCAGCGGGCGAGGCAGGAGAGGTCTGCTGCGCCATGTGGGATTCTCCCTGGCCGGGCGTCGAACTTGCGTTGCCGCTGCCGACAGCTCAACAGCACAGGGCTTAAACGCTGCGCCACCAGGGAGGCCCTATAAGCCTATATTTAAATGTTACTTAAAATTCTGTAAAAAATATTTTTTTGTATGGAGCTGTATAGATTAATACATGGTTTTTTTGGATTCTGATAAAGAATACTTTTTTACTTAAAGTTATTACTAAACTAGGGGTTCATCTTACAGTTTCTGGTGTCTTAATTGTGAGGTAATATGATTATAGGACATGCTAAATGGAGAGACTAAAGTTCCGGACTAGTTTTCACTTTTGGCATAGTTTAGGGTCTTGATCAAGTTATTTCTCAATTCTTTAGTATCTGCATTTGTTTTCCTTTTCTTTTATTGAGATATAATTTAAGTACCATAATATTCACCCTTTTAAAGTATGCAGTTATATGGTTTTTACTATATTCACCACTATTCCAGAACATTTTTACTCCCTTCAAAGTAACCTTGTATCCACTAGTAGTCATTCCCAGTTCCTTCCTTCCCTTAGTCCCTGGAACCACTAATACTATGTTCTATCTTTATGCATTTGCCTATTCTGGACATTTCATATTTTCACATAGCATACTATTTAAAGAGCTCATCCATTTTGTTGTATAAATAAATACTTAATTACTTTTCAGTGCCAAATAATATTTCATTTTATATATATCACATTTATCCGTTCATTAGTTTCTGGACATTTCCACTTTTTGGCTGTTATAAACAATACTGTTGTGAACATTTCATGTGCATGTTTTTGTGTGTATATGTATATGTGTGTATATATATATATATATATATTTTTTTTTTTTTTCCCAGTTCTCTTGTGTATACACATAGGAGTGGAATTGCCAGGTCATACAGTAACTTTTTGTTTAACCTTTTGAAGAACCACCAAGCTTCCAAAGTAACTACCATTTTACATTTCCACCCAGCAGTACAAGAGTTTGAATTTCTCCACATATTTACCAATGCTTGTTATTATCAGTCTTTTTGATTATAACCATCATCGAGTGCAGGAAGTGGTATCTCATTGAGGTGTTGTCTAGCATTTCCTAACAATGCATGATACTGAACATCTTTGCATGTATTTATTAGACATTTGTATATCTTCTCTGGAAAAATGTCTTTTAAAATCCTTTGTCCATTTTAGTAAGGTTTCTTCTATTCTGGAGCTATACTTTTTCATGTGTATTCTGAATATTAGACTTTTACCAGTTATATGATTTGGATTCTCTTTTCAGTTCCTTGATGGTATTCTTTGAGACACAAAAGTTTTGAATTTTGATGAAGTCCAAGTTTTTTTCTTTTTTTGCCTATAATGTTCATATCATATCTAAAAAAAAAAAAATCATTGCATTTCCAGGGTCAAAAAGATTTATGCCTGTTTTCTTTTGAGAGTTTTATACTTTTAGTTCTTACATTTATAGTGTCTGCATTTTTACAGAAACAATTTTGTATACATGATAAGTGAACATAATTTGGAATGTAGTGAAATTCAGAGAGGATTAACCTGGCCCTCTCTAATTCACTTGTTTAACCTTCTGTAAACCTGGGCAAGATAAAACTTGCTATTCACCTTGTGATATTTTTTCAGTATAAGGCATATCCTGCTTTAAAAATATCTATTTGCTTTCAAATTTCCAAAGAATGAAGTGTTCTTCTGAGTGACTGAAGGATGAATTATATAGCTCCATTTTTAGAAGGACAGTTAACATCTTAGCAGGAAATTATGATGTAGATTCAGTTACTGTTTATTGAGCACCTATTCCATGACTTACATGTTTTTTTAACTGGAGATTTGTATCTTTTGACCCTCTTCACCCATCTGACCCCCGCCCTACCATGGATTTCTTTCTATGAATGAGCCATTTCTCACCAACCTGTTACTTTGCCCTTACAAACACTGCTGAAGTTTTGCTTATATGTGGAATATAGAAAAACCAAAGGGTCAAAGACAAGCCTTGAAGGCTGACTATAGATATGAGGCATCCAAGTGAGGAGGTGAAAATGGGGAGGGAGGAAGAAGCACAAAGGATATGGTGATGGACTGTGGGTGCTTTGGTGGTGAGAGAACTGCAGTGACCACACCTAAGGGGAGAAATCATACATTGTCTAAAAATTAACAACAACGTAAAAAAAAGTACTACATTAATTTTTTTTTTTAAATCTGAAGAAAAGCATACATAAGGAGAGCTCAAAATTACATCATATTTTTTGTTTAAAGCTAAGGTGAGTCGGTGATTGGTACTGTCATCCACCTAATTGCTCAAGCCAAAATCAAAGATTCCACCTTCAACTGCTTTTTCTTACTACCCCCACTTTCAGTTGATTGACAAGTTTTATTTGTCATAACCCCCAAACATATTCTATAGTCTATTGACAATTACTTCTTTCTTTCACCATTAAAATTAACATGATCTGTCTCCTAAATTCCTAAGTGGTCTTGCTTTTTCATCCTTGCCTCATTGACTTTCCATTACACTTAGACTAAAATTTAAGTTTCTTACCATTAATTACTAGCTCTTTACTTCTATTTTCAGTCTCATCTCTGACTTTTTCTCTTTGTCTTTCACTGAAATATAGACACACTAGAATTTTTCCAGTTCTGTAAACATACTGAATTTGCTCCTGGCTAAAAATCTTTGTACTTGCTATTCCTTCAGCCTCTTATGTTTGTTCTTCAAATGGTTGAATCATTATCAGCATCTTGGAGGTTTCCCCTGATTCTCCTTAAAGTGTCCTCTCTGTTTACCCACCCTCTGCATCAACATTTACATCAACATTGTTTACTTCTGTGATGAAATAAAAGTAGCCACAGATTCTTTCCAGTTTCTCTCATGAGATGGACTATATTTTCCCATCTCCAAATCTGGTCTTGCCTTATGACTTGCTTTGAACAGTAGAATGTAGCAGAAGTGATACTGCAGGACTCAAACAAAGCCTCAAGAGATCATGCAGCTTCTGCTTCTGCTTTCTAGGAACTATTACTCTGTGAATAACATCAGATTGGTCCCTTTGACACAGAGAGAGAGACAGAGAAAGAGAGAGAGAAGGAGATAAAAAGAGATGAAGAGAACTGAGAAGGAGAAGATCAAGAGAGATAAAGCACGGCCATCTCAACAAAGGCTCCAGACATGTGAATAAGGTCATCTGGGACCAGACAGCCTCCAGGCATCCTGCCGACTGACTGTGAACACATGAAAGAGCCTAGCCAATACTTTCTTTTTTTTTTTTTAAAGATTTATTTATTTTTGCATACAAGCTGGGGTACAGGCCAGAGACGTGGGGTGGCTAGAGGGTTCACCAGAGACAGAGTGGGGAGCAGAACAGGCAGATTGCCAGAAATAAACTGCTGAGGAGAGCAGAGGGCGAGGCAGGAGAGGTCTGCCACGCCATGTGGGAATCTCCCTGGCCAGGCATCGAACTCACATCGCCGCTGCCAACAGCTCCACAGTGCAGCGCTTAACTGCTGCACCACCAGGGAGGCCCATAGCCAATACTTTCTAATTGACTTATCTGTCTTACATTTCTTCGATTTGGTGGGGGGGGTCTCCATTCTTTTTGCACTGATGCTTAGAATCTAAACTGGAGTCTCTAAATACCTAACATCTCTGTAAAGTAGCTAAATAAGAATTACATCAACAGTAGAGAAAAATAAAAGACTATTTGCCATGATAGGCTCAGTCATGCTGCAGTAATAAATCCAAAATTTCTGTGGCACACACCACTGAATTATTCTGGTTCATGCTATTGTAAGTTATCTATGTCATCATCCTTCTTATTCCAGGTCCCAGAATAACTTTCTAAAAAATTGCCAGTCGCTATGACAGAAGGGAAAAAGTGGTGAAGCACATACTGGCACATAAAGCTTTTGCTCAGAAATGATACCCATAACTTCTGTTCATATTTTCTTAACAGCTAATTCAAGCTAGCTGAGTTCAGCAAGATAGGGAAGGCAGTCCTTCAATGTGCCTTGAAGGAAAGACAATTTAGTATTTTTGAAAAGTTCTAATGACTACTATACTAAGGTTGATGATGGCTTGCTTGTTACAATTGTCTAGCTGTAGGGTAGGGTAAATAAATTAAAATCAGTCTTTTTTCTGACACCACCCCATTAGCATCTATGAGCGGCACCAGCGGTCTTGCATGCACACCTATAATTATCGATACCAGGGCCCAGAGAGCACGGGCATGTGTATATGTAAATAAGGACGTGTATGGCAGTGTCACTCTGAGGCTGGAGGACAGATGACAGCAGAGAGTCAGAAAAATGCTGGGAGAGAAAGCTGCTCTGACCCCTGATACAGCATTAAAGGCCTATACAAATCTACCAAAGACTCCAAACCTCTTTTCATCTGCAAGCACTAAAAATGAACCTACCATCCTGGGATGGTGCAAAACACTAGCCCAAGAGCTAGAAATGAATTTCAACATGGCAACTGTCTGCCTGGATTCTGTCTGTTTTTCCAATACCACACTCCTTCACTACAGTTTTATATGGAAAGAGATTAGGCTTTTGTTGATCCTTTTTTCCTAGAATGATCCGGTAGGAATTCTGAACTCTCTTTGACTCATATTTCATTAATACTTTCCTTTGAAGATGGGTTTTTCTTTTGAGCCATCAAGTCATCATTAATAATTGCTGAAGTGAGATCACTTTGAGGGAACAGAGACAACATACTAACCTTTCACCTAGAAGAAAAAAAATATAAAGTGGAAAGCTTCTTATCCTGTGTTTTCTCTCTTATTACCTCCCCACATACATATAGATACCTACCCATAATTCAATCCTAATGTTTCTGTTCCTTGCCCATTTCCAGCTTGCATTTTCGATTTTCAGTCGTTTATAAGTTTCTCTAGTAGTGTGTTATAAGGGGGGAAAGAACAAATTTTAGTTGATTGTGCTAGCTGTTCAGAACTCTGCTCCCTATTTTTGTAGGTAACTGAGAATTGGTTAAAATGCCTTTAGCAGAATGAAAACTTATAATGTAATTTTTAAAATTATGGCTAGATATTAGCTTTGAATGCTTTCAGTCTTACAGCATGCTTGGGATATTGAATAGAAAGTAGTTTTGTGGAAACGCTGCAGAATTTGTTTTGACTGCCATCTCTTAGTTGGTTTTACTACAATGAGAGAAAAATGGAGTCAAGGGTATTTGCCATTAAAGGTTATCTTCTCTTTTTTTTCCTGCCACCCAACTTATTTTATTTCTTTCTGTTGATTTATATAACCTCTTATAAATGTTTCAATACCATAGGAAACTTAAGATACAGTAAACTATGCTCACTCTTTTTATGGTATATAATCCTGGGCTTACTTTTTTTCCCAAACTGTAGAAATGTTACAGAGTTTTACAACTGTGCTTGGAAATTATGTTTCAGTGTTAATGTACCTAGTAAACTCATAAATACCTTACTGTGTTTACAGTCACAATTGTTAGATTAAATATTTAAGTGGAATTTTTATGATCCCACCTTAACTTAAATACTCCTGTTTGAAGACTAGATCTTACTGGTTGACTTTAGAGGTTGAAGGTTTTTGCCCTGTGAAGCAGAATAGTGGCTGTGATGGGACACTGGTTGTCATGTGGGTGAAAGAGTTCACAAGAGACAGTATGGAAAGTAGAAAAGGCAGATTTATTAAATTACTGCAAAGGAGCAGAGGTGAGATGAGAAAGTGTTCATCTGGCCACTGAGAGGTGTTTTTGGCCCTTTCTTGAACTCTGAGTTTGTAGGATGTCTTTAAGATTTAAGACACAGATCTGCGCTAGTTGTTGTCTAGTAGAGTATCAGCAGAGATTAGTCTTTGTATTACTTTAGAATTTACATCAGCCTTTAATCACCACAGGTGATCTTTGTGGCCCTGTTTCAATAATGGTTAGTTGGTTTTCTTGTCTGCCCAAGGTCTGAGCCGTTTCCCATGACAGCTTCTTCAGTTTCCCTCATTTGTTTAAAAATTTCCATCCAAATCTATAAGACAAGGAAGAGACTGAGTTTTTAAGTCCCAACAGTCTTGTCCCTTGCATCTCAAAACTTGCATATCCTCCTCCAACTATTGTGTTTGAAGAACATACTGCCACCAACTGCTCTAAGTGTTGGAATAATTTTTTTGTTCCTACATTAAGCGCTAGTGCTGAAAACTTCTCATTTTTACCACTTTCTTAAGTTTTGTTGATTACTAATGATTGAAAATGGTATCTGATTGAAGATTACTTGTAAACATTTTCTTAATTTTAATCAACTGATTAACAGTATTTTCTTTTCAAAGGAATTAAAGTGGTTCTTTCAGTGTTTTTGAGGCTGAGATTTAACGAAATAATTATTAACCCAATTATTTCCGGGTTAAGCTTTAATTCAGCAAGGGACTTCACTTTTTGCTTTATACCATTATATATTTTTATAAGTATTTATTACTTTTCTTTAGAAAAACTCATCTTTAAATATAAGAAATTTTAAAATAAATCTTTACTACATTAAACTTAACCATTAGTGTTTCTGCTCTGCTGTAGACTATTGATTCTTAAGCTGTACATCAGAATCACTTGAAGGACTTGTTAAAACAAGTTTGGTAGGTGAGCCAAACGAGAAAGAGACATCCAGCAAGGGAGGGGGATTATAAGGGCTCAAAAAGGGGTAGAAAAGAGCACAAGGGACTATGGTGATGGATCATGGGTGAATTGATGGTGGGTAACCTATGGGGAATACACAATAATGTAAAACTGTGAATAATAAAAACATAATTAATTTTGAAAAAAAAAACAAAAAACAAACCCCACAAGGTTGGTGACCCGTACCCAGTTTCTGATTCAAAAGATCTAGGGTGGGGCTAAGTATTTACCTTTCTAAAAAGTTCCTAGGTAATGCTGATACTGCTAGTTTGGGGACCACATTTTGAGAAGCATTATTAAGTAAAAACAGTTTCTCAGAAGTATATCATACTACTTTACAAATACAAGTAATTGTAGAAATTAGATACTCAATGTCATTCAGAATCTTAGAAGAATCTTAGATTGGCAATCTATTTTAAATATATGAAACTCATTTTTAGGTACTAAAACTTGGTCCTAAGAATAATATACTTCTTCCACTTTCAAATAGCAGTTTGCCATATTCCCATAACCCACAGTTATGTTATAAAGTAGTTATGTTAACATATGTTTAAAAATGTATGTTAAGCAGCCCAAAGAGAATGTGCTAACTGGAAAACACTGAGACTGAAAGTAATATCTAAACAATGGAATTACTAGTTTCTCCCTTACACATTTGAAGAAGTCGCCCAAGTAAATATCAGTATGTATTCATATGATTAAGATTAAAAAACAAAAACAGTGGAAGCTACACTTGGACTGTGTATCTTAAGACATACTAGCAGCGTTTAAGTTTAGAGTTTAGGAAGGACTAATAAAAGTTCTCAAACTATAAATTTATTAAATGAGGGCTAGGTGGAAAATAGACCTAGTCTTGACTCATTTTTTTTTTGTAGATTTATTTATTTTTGTATACAAACTGGGGTGCAGGCCAGAGGTGTGGGACAGTGAGAGGGTTCATCAGAGAGAGAATGGGGAGCAGAACAGGCAGATCGACTGAAATACATTGCTGAGGGGAGCAGCGGGGCGAGGCAGGAGAGGTCTGCTGTGCCATGTGGGAATTTCCCTGTCTGGGCATCGAATTCACCCCACAGCTGCACACAGCTCCACAGTGCTGCGCTTAACCCTTTGAGCCACCAGGGAGGCCCTAGTCTTGACTCGTTTTAAAAAGTTACCACTGCTTTTGTAAGAGGGCGACCTAAGTATTTAGGGGAAATAAATAGGTCTTAGTAGACGCCTATCCAGTAACAATCTCTAATACACTGAAGAAAACAAAAAAATGTGTTTTTTTCTTCTAACTTTTCATCTTTTATGCCATAATAACTCAGGGAAGTTGTATTGCCTAGGTCAAGTAATTCCACACTGACCAAGTTTACTTCCTTCCATCCAAGTACATTCTACCCACTCCAACCACTTGACATGTGTGAGTTGTTTTGTCATGTGACCGCTGAGTAGTCTGTTCCACTTAGGATTGTTCTTACATTTACTAACTGCTAACGAAGTAAATGATCAACTCTGAGATAGGTTAAGTTTTTAGTGAGGTGATCACGGAAATAAGTAGAAATAGAAATGAAACCAGGCAAAGTTTCTATAATGCCTTTGACCTCATATCACTTCTTTCCCCCGTATATCCCAAAAAAGGTATATTTTGCTTAGTGTTTGAAACAAAATTTCCCCAATTGCTTTAGTGAAGTGATCAGATATCTTACTTAGATCAGCATTGTTAGGAACACAGTGTTGCTAAGCTTTCATATCTGTTTTTGCTCTGGCAAAATGTTAATGGCAAGTTCATTCTTCTATTGAAGTGCCACTGATAATGTTTGTGTGATAGCTATTTTGGGGTGTGGAAAGACTGTCTTTGTGAATTATCATTGTGTGTACCTTGCTTCTAAGACAGTGTTTGAAAACACAATCCTCAGGAATGTGGTAGGTAGAGGCTACCTCTGAGATATATAATACCCTCCTTACTTTAAATATTTGTTAACTCTAATCAGCAATTCCCCAATGAGTAGTAAATTTATTTAAACATGTTTTTGAAGTTATATAAATTATTCTATCTAATTATTTTTACATTGATACCACTTTGTTAACCCTTTATTTTATGTTAACATGTTTAAGCTAACATTTCCCCCTTTTAAAATAGTTTCTATTTCAGACTTTTTACTAATAAAAGGTCAAATACAGTTAAGATTGGTTCAGATCTTAGGTTTTCTTGCAATGTTTCATTAGCTTTTTTTTTTCTGGATAGTATTAGAAAGGGTATATAGTTCCTTTGAGTATTTACCTTCTTCCAAAGTGGATATTCTTTTTTTTTTTTTTTTTTTTTTTTTTTTTTTTTTTTTTTTTTTTTTTTGTTATTTGTGTCTTTTACATTTTGTATTCCCCTTGGGCAGCCCACCACCAATTCACCCGTGATCCATCTCCATGGTCCCCTGTATTCTCCTCTCTTCCATTTTGTGCCCTTATCCTCCCCTCCTCCCTCCCCCACCGCTGAGTGTCTCTCTCCCACCCCGCCTCCCTATAGTCCTGTTATAAGTGAAACCATTCGAT